>JAVJIF010008423.1:0-229100 GCA_038442645.1 Agave tequilana
TTGTAAGTATACTTTAGACTGAGATTCATGTAAGTAAGAGAGAGAGGCTTATGTTGAGAGTGACACCGATGTACCTCCTCCTTTCTTCCATCGTTTCTGCAAGCAATAAAAGGTAACTTTTTTTTTATGTTTGTCTTTACTTTTGTTTCCTTCTTCTTCTTTCTACTTTTCTTCTTTTGGTTATGATGAGCATTCAAGTGAATCTAGAAGTATCAGTATAACAATGCTTGTGTGAGTGCCAACGATATTCATGATGATGTTCTCCTTTTCAAGACTCGTATCATTTCATTCTTGTTCTTCTTGATGATATATGTAAATGGGGACTGAGCTCGATCTTATGGCTTATGCGTTAAACGCCTCCAAGCAAAGCAGTAGAACATGCAAGGGTTCCAGGTAAGTCATCAACCAAAGGAGGTAAGTAACTTTTAGATTCTTTTTCTTTTAATCACTTAGTTTAGAACACCACACCCACCAAATTTTTATCACTCTTTTTCAATCTCATTTGTACAAATCACTTCTTATTCTCCACCCTTCTTATTCTATCGCTTCCTTTCTAACTCAACTTTAACTCAATTTTTCCTTTTTCTATTAAAGATCTAAAGAAGAACTTTAACCAAACTTTGTATCTTAAAAGAAAACATACTAAAAAGCTTCCATCGCTAGTCCCTCCTTGTTGATCACGACCCGCATAGCCACTTGCTATTGCGGTAGAATTGAGCACTTGCACATCTCTGTTTTGAAGTTCTGAAATACTGTATTTTTGTGCAGGTTCCAAGCTCAATCAGTAATATACGATTTTTCCTCTCAACGATTCCATTTTGTTATGGAGTTCTAGGACAAGATAGTTCATGCTTAATTCCATGTCTTCACAAAAAGTGATAAAGGGTTGGTTATTGAATTCACCACCTCTATCACTTCTTATTCTTAAAATAGAAGAATCTTTTTCTTTTTCAACTCTTTTCTTAAAGCTTGAAAATATGAAAAGGCTTGATTTTTGTGTTCTAAAAAGAAAACCCAAGTAAAATGAGAGAAATCATCAACTAAAACAAAAGTAAAATGATTCCCACTTAGACTTTTGGTTTGTGTAGGACCAAACAAATCCATATGGATCAACTCCAAAGGTCGTGATGTCATGATATCCTTGATTGACTTGAAAGAGGACTTGGTTTGTTCCCAAGTTGGCACGCATCGCAAATGCGGTCCTTTTCAAAGTTCAAGAAAGGAATACCTTTCACCATTTCCTTATTGTTTAATCTAGATAGATGGTCAAAAAAAAATGTGGCATAATCTCCTATGCCACAACCAAGAGTCATCATCGAGGGCTTTCAAACAAGTAGCATTGCATAGCATATTAGACATATCAATCATGTATACATTGTGTTTCACGAAATCCGAAAAATATACATGCATTGGATGTCTATCAATAACACTACATGCTAGGTCATCAAAAATAATATTAAAACCTTTATCACAAAGTTGACTAACACTCAAGAGATTATGCTTAAGGCCATCAACTAAAACAACATTTTCTATTAAAGGAGATGTACCAAGTTTAACATTACCAATGATCTTTCCTTTGGCGTCATCTCCGAAGGTGACGGTGCCACCTTCATGGTATCTTGATAGGGTTGCGAAGTGTTGATATCCCAAGTCATGTGCCTTGAGCAACCACTATCAAGATACCACAACCCTTACGTCATTGGGCTTTGGAATGTACCTACATCATTTAACAAATTTGTTGACTTTGGTACCCAAACTTTCTTGGGTCCTTGAATGTTAGTTTAGTATTCCGAACCCAAACATGATTATGCGATGCATTAATCCTATCATAGCAAAATTAACCAAATGACCTTTACGGCCACAATATGTGCATGAAAAAAACTTTACCATACATGAATGCATGATGTGTGTGTAGTGTGGGCATGTTTAAGGTGCTTGGCATGATGTAAAGGTTGTGATTTATGAACATGAGTATGAGTAGCAAGTGTATGTTTCTTAGGGACATGTTTCTTAGAAAACATAGCATCTAGTCTAGTTTTATCAATTCACATTTCTTAAAACTACTCCTAATGAATCAGTTTTCTCTTTTAGCATGAAAATTTCATTTTTATCAATTTGTGAAAATTTACCTTTGCAAGAAATTTTATAGTTATCAAAATCCTTTTGTGTAGAAGATAGAGTAGAAAATAATTCATCTTTTTCTTTTGTAAGAGTGAAAACTTTGTGGTTGAGTGATTCATTTTCCTTTTTCATTTTCAAGTATTTCTTTTGGAGAAAATCATAGTTATGAGATAGTTCTTCAAAGCTTCTCCTAGTTCATCTATAGATAGTTCACAATCAATGGAAGTATCGAGAGTTACCTTGCTTGTGCGTTCATTTGCCATGAAGCACATGTTGGCGGTGTCGACTTCCTCATCGGATTCACTCTCTGAATCCAAGTAGCCTTTAAAACTTTCTTTTTGTATGGCTTCTTGGAGGTGGAGGGTTTGCTTTTGATTTTCGGACATTCCGTAACAATATGACCCGGCTTCCGGCAATTGAAGCAAATGATTTTCTTCTCTTCTTTACCTTGCCATCTCCTTTTATTTGGGAACTTTGCCTTGTTGTACATTCTCCGAATGTTCTTTACAAGAAGATAAAGATCCTCATCATCCTCTTCTTCATCATCGTCGTCGGGAGTAGGTGGAAGAACTCTTGAAGGCAATAGCTTTCTTCTTGGGAGGAGCCATCTCTTCTCTTGCTTTTCTTTTCATCTCATGGGTCTTGAGATTCCCAATGAGACCGATAAGCTCCATTTCTTCCTTGTCATTGAGCTCCTTCAAAGTAGTGGCTTTGACTTCCCAAGATGGAGGGAGTGCACGGATGATCTTCCTCACTTTTTAGTCGTTGTCAATGCCGTCACCTAAAGAAGAAAGTCCATTAGTAATCTTTATAAACTTAGTAACCATATCATCTATGGTTTCATTCTCTGCATAGAAAAATTTTCATATTGGGAACGAAGAAGGTCGATTTTTGCCCTCTTCACTTGTGAAGTCCCCTCATGAGTGACAAGTAAGTGTGTCCAAATCTCATGTGCGGATTTGCAATGAATGACTCTAGAAATATCATCGTCATTATGAGCTTGAAGCAAGGCATAATGTGTCATAGCATTAGCGTCAAACTCTTTCGTGGCAATATCGGACCAAGTGTCTTCATCACCAAGGGGTGCACTAAAGGTTTGGTCACCGCCTTTGCAACCCGGCTCCTAAGGATTGCAAAAAACACGGTCATCTTACCTCCATATGGGAAAGTTAAGGCCATCAAACTTTGGTGGGGTCTTAATTCCTTCGGCCATTTTTACTAAGTGTATGAGGATGAAAAAATGAATAGAGTGATTAGCGCCAAGAGCCTAGAGACAAAAGCTCTGATACCAATTGAAAAACACTTAGAGGGGGGGTGGTAAATAGGTTTAATGCTAATCTAATGATCTTTTTAAACAAGTATGTATATATGATGCAACAGGTCACTCAAAACAAGAAATTGAAGCTGAATTCCCCGTGAAGTGCTCTAGAACTTCTCCTCTTTGATTCCTTTAGATTATGAGTTGAGGCGCTTAATTGCTTTCTTGTTGAGATGAGTAAAGACCGAAAAATGCAAGTAAATGAAATGGGTGCAATGAGGTGCAAACAAGAGATATCACAAGATAGAAAAGTAAAACAATAAAAAGCAATAAGGAAACCAATCGCAAACACAAGAAATTTGTTTTGAGGTTCGAGCCACCGCTCTACGTCCTCGCCTCCACCACCGTGAAGGATTCCACTAAATCCGCAAAGGGAATTACAAGAGGTCTACTCAAGACGGAGAGTACCGAACTCCCACATCTAATCCTCTACACAAGAGGGATCTCAACACAAAGAAAGTACAAGTAACAAGGTGATCAAAAAAGACACAAACTTCTCTCTTACAACTCCTTATAGAATGGGAAAGATTTTTGGCTCAAGAAGTGAAGTGAGAAAATTCAGTTGTAAAGAAGTAAGAAAAGAGCTTGAAAACTACTGAAAAACTTTAACCAAGAATGCATTTGAGAAAGTAAGAGCTTTGAAAACTTTTCTTTCTTTTTGAAACTCAAACAATGGGATTTTTCTTGATTTTTACAAGAGACCAATGCCATCTATTTATAGGGATTTGAAAGGATCTAATCATCATTTAGACTAGGGAAATAGGTCAAAAAATAGCCTCCAAAATTTCAGAAATAGCTGAAAGATTTAACCCCATCAAATCTAGAAAACAAGTTTAAATAAACTAACTGTTGGGGCTGCTGGCGGTGTCGGTCGTCGACGGCAGTCTAACTTGGCAACTAGCCGTTGGACTCGGTCGACCGGTCGGTCGACCGGAGGCTAAACAAAAAAACTTGATTTGTTCTGTCGGTCGATGGCCGGTCGACCGACAAAACCCGAGAGCAAGGGTCTGTCAGTCGGTCGACCGGTCCGGTCGACCGGCAGACGTGCACAAATGTGCACGCCAAAACCACAAGGCCCGATCGACCGGTGCGGTCGACCGATCAGGCCTGAATAGATGCGGTCGACCGCCCGGTCGACCGTTGGCCTGAAACAGTATTTTTATAGGAAAAATTTTGAACTTAGAATAATTTTAAAATAATTTTGAATGGCTATATGATTAAGTAGCATGCTATAAGGGTTGGTATACATGACATAAACAAGATGTAAAATATAAAATATTTAGAGACATGTATAATAACCAAGACATGCACTAATCCAACTATCCAAAACAAAAACCGTATTTTTGAAAAATGAAAGTGTGTGTGTTTTCTTGAGCCAACTTATCATATCCTCATTCTTTAACAAACTAATTCTTACAAAGATTCTAGGTAACTACATGATCTTTAAATTAGGGCTTCTTCATATGGAATGTTGTATAGCTTGAATCCTTGAACCCGAATTGAGTCATCTTGAGTCAAAAGTACCTTCCTTTAGGGAAGAACACAACTTGAATCCTTAGAACCCTGAAACACACTTAAACACTAAAATATGATTAGTACAAATAACTATATATGTTTTGTAATCATCAAAACTCAAAAACGGGTGATTGCAGTGCAGTGGCGTACGCAGAATTTTCACTAAGTGGGGCGGGAAAACATTTTGAACTAAAATTGAAAATTTATAAAAATCAAACATTAACAAGATTCAAGGCATTCACAATGTCTGATCTTTTCTCTGCAATGCTTTAGATAAATCATTTGTAATTCCCAAGATCATTTTCATCAAGAGCAAGTGGAATGCAAATTCAAAACACTGTATTGCATCCAACAAATCAGTTGCTTGCACTTTTTGTATTGAAAGTGCTCCATCCTCTGCAATAACCTTAAGCACGTCGATGACAGAAGAGAATAAATATATCAAGTTCACATGTGTGTCGAAATGAGAACTCCACCGCGTCTCTCCTGGTCTCTTTAATGCTCTTTCTTGATTCATACCTCTCCCGGTCATAATTTCTCCTGACAAATTCCTTCAACAACTTTTTCAAATTGTTTTCTCAAAGGATGTCCCTACGTTTGCATGACCCACCAACAACATTTGATAAAATTGTAACCAAATTAAAAAATGAACATATCTTCTTGTGATTTTTAGCAACAGCTATAAGTGTCAATTGGAGTTGATGAGCAAAACAATGAATATAGAAAGCACTTTCATTCTCCTTTAAAATCAAACTTTTGAGACCGTTGAATTTTCCTTGCATATTACTAGCCCCATCATAACCTTGTCCACGCAAGCTTGACATAGTGAGCCCATGTCTGGAGAAAAGTGACTCAATAGCTACTTTAAGGGATAAAGAACTTGTATCGGCAACATGTTCAACCCCAATAATGCGCTCAATTACAGACCCTTTTTTATCCACAAAACGCAAAGCTATAACCATTTGTTCTTTTACTGATACATCACGAGCCTCATCAACTAAGATAGAGAATAATTCATCTCAAATATCCCACATTGGAAGATGGTTCACCATTATCGTTATTCTCAATTCTTTTCCTTTTAAAGAATTTTTCCATAACTGTTTCAAATAAATTAACTGACATTAAAACAAAAAAACATAACATAACAAAATAAAACTAACCTCTAGTATTGAAACTAATTAGAATAAATATCTAGCAATAAAATCACACACAGTCCGTGACGACAAGGATACATACAACAAGCATCAAATTAAAATCAAGTGAAATTTTATTAGAAAGAGTTAACATAAAGTGTTGATAAATCAAAATAAAGAATAAGAGAGAATACCTGGCAATTTCCCAGGCTTACGTAGCGGTACAAACTTTGCTCCAAAGTTAAAGCAATTGAAGGGCCAAATATGAATCCTCTTGCTTCAACTCCTAAAATGAAGAAATCAAGTACATTAATAACTTAAATATCAAACTGAAAGTTTGATTCGGAAATCTCAGTTTCAGATAAAAATGTGTGTGAATATTTGAAAAAGTTTGTGAATATTCTCAGCAAAATCACTTCTTTTCGGATAAGAAAAAATAACAAGTTGTTTTCGCAAAATCACTCATCTGAGTTTAAGAATGCAAGCTTTCCAGCTTATACAACATTCAGTTAGAGGACTAAGGATAAAAATAATGGAACAAAACTAATATGAAAATACCTCTTAGTGAGAGATTGGATCAACATTGAGTTTTATAAGCTTCCTTGATAATTTTCAACCTAGCAAGTATATAAGAGCCAAACAATGCATCAATTAGAGAAAAAAAAAAGCAAGATCACTATGCAACACAGACTTTTGGTAAAATAGTTACTTCCTAAAGCCATTAAATTTAGATACACAAAAGAAGAAATAGAAGATAATCAGTAACTCATGATATCGTTACTCTCTTCTGATTTCTCAGAAAAAACCAATGATTTTTTCACTCTCAGTTTCTTCAAAAAAATGCTTTTTTTTATTCACAACCTAATGATCATCCACTAAAGAACAAAGGAATAACAAAATGAGGTTCCTCTTTTAATTTCAATTAAACTTCAAAAATTTCAACAATTATACAAAGAAATCCTAATCTCAAAACCCTAATTCCAGAGGACGATCAACAAATCAAGAACCCTAATTCTGATAAAAAAATTTACAAAATCCAATCTTTTTAAAAATGATCAATTGAACCAACCAATTCTTTTGTATACCTTATCAGATTAAGAATCAACCAAGACTTACAAGTGGAAACTCTAACTCAGATCAAGAAATCAAGTTACTGAAATTCAAAATTCAGATCGAGAAATTACCTATTGCACTTTTTCTACCGCTTGCCGTCGGCGGTCTACATCACGAGTTCTATCGAGAAGATACTGTTGAGGTTCTGCTTGACGTCGAAAGAGGCGAGCTTGAGATCGTGAGAGAAGAGAGAAAGATGCGTTGGAGAGGTCTTGAGAGAGATTTGTTGGAGAGGTTGTGAGAGTTCTCAATCCCCAAAGGAGAGACTGAGAATCTGTCATTAGGAGAAACCAGAGGGTTTTTTTTTTTGTGGAGATCAGGAGAAATGATCCAAGTTGGATTTTTTGCTTAGTTAACCCAACTCCAGTGGGGGCGACCGCATACGCTCGCCCCCACCTGGGTCCGCCACTGGGTGATTGTAACCTTTAGCCAACAAAAACTCGTGGAGTTATATATGCATAGATTAAAGTTAAGCTTCAAAGAAGCTCCCCTTTAACTCATGCATAGAAATAAAGAATAAATATATGTAATGAATACTAAACATGAATATGTATAAACATGCATAATGAAATAAACATGCTCTTGATACCAAACTTTTAAAATAAATTCCTTTTCCTTTTGTTAAAATAAACATGTTCTTAAGTATCAATTGAAAATTTAAACTTAAAATATTACTCTTGATACCAATAAAAATTTCAATTGAAAACTTATCAATAAGAGCAATAAAAGCTCTTGATACCAATCAATAAAAATTCTTGATACCAATTGAAAGATAATCAATAAAAAACTCTGATACCAACAATAAAAATTTTAACAAAAGTTCTTGATATCAATAAAACAAAACAACAAAATATGTTCTCTTGAGACCAATATCAACAAAACACAAAACATCAAACAAACTCTCATGATATCAATATGAAACCAACTTTGATATAAACTTACAAATAAACAATAAACATGCATATAAACTCAAATACTTCTCCCCCTTTTTGTCAATCATCAACAAAGGGGTTAAAGGAAACAATAAAACAATGTTCTCCCCCTTTTTGTCTTAAACAAAAAATATAATAAGGGGTGAAATCAAATCAAAACATTATGATACCAATTGAAAAAAATATATCAATTTAGTGCATCATGATATCAATTGAAAATAAATAAAACATATCAATTGAAAGTACATAAACAAATGTTTTTAATTTAAATATACATGTCTATATTATACCAATTGAAAAGTAAATAAAACATGTTGAAGAATTCAACTAAAAATTTTGATATCAATTGAATGATGTAAACACATAGGTAATCTTGATATCAATTGTAAACATTAGTACCAATTTGAAAGTAATTTTCCATTAGGAGCATATGATACCAAAAAATAAATAATCAATATTATTTTTCAATTATTTTTCAACATAAAGTGTGGGAGTAAAATATCAAAGATAAACAAAACCAATTAATAGGTGAAATATGAATTTTCTCCCATTTTATGAAATATCAAAACAAAATGATGCATAAGCTTGTATAAGATACCAATTGAAACATAATCAATTGAAATATATTAGTCATTGAAGAAATCAAGCTTAGCATAACCAAAATTTGTGTTCAACGATATAGAGATATAGTAAGCACAAATAGAGCATATATATATATATATGTATGGAAAATTGAATACCAATCGAAATTGATACTATTTGAAGTGTAAGCATACATATATAAAAACATATATGAGTATACAAAAAAGGAATGTCAATAGTGATACCAATTGAAAAGATCCAATGATACCAATTGAAAACACAATAAGATCAAGTGTATAACTCATATTTCCTACCACCCATTTCATGCACATGTTTAAAAGGATTTTCAATAATAAGCATACAAGGCATGGTCGCCCAACCAACCGCCCTTGAATGGGTAGAGGTTTTCAAAAATAAGTTTGAAAATATAATATGTTTGAAAACTCTACCATATGAAGAATACAAACTAGTTATATGAAAATTTTGAAAAACTAGTACGAAATCCTTCAAGTAAGGAATAAAACAAGAAATATTTCATGAAAAACATATAGATCACATGATCATCAAACACTCAAAATCTATATAGCACAAATTGTACTCATGAAAACAAAATCATGAGAAAACATTAAATAAAGTGAGTGTATAAGAGTTATGTGAAAGACATAGTCATGAAAATAGGCAATTAAGCTCATATGTGAGATTCCTTAATACATGAAAAACAAGAAAGTCTAATTTTCATCAAAATAATTTAATCTTCAAGGCATATGTATGTCTTGTACAAACTAAAGTATACATACATATCCAAATATAAACGAGTCCACAAAAGTATATGCATGGAGGCAAGTGGCTCAAGGATGTATATGTATAGCTAATAGTTTAGACAAATGACAATTACAAGAAGTTTAAACATATACATGAAAATATGTCAAAAATATGGAATACAAGTCAAATGCATGAATCATCAAAACTAGACTATACTAGTACATCTAATGATTACAAATAAGCCATTTATCACAAACATATAATAATCTATTTGTGGCTCACTAGTTGTACAAGTATGTATCCAAGTTTTAATGAAAACTAACATCTAAACATATAGTCATAACATGAAGCATAGAAATCAAAACAAAACTCATATGATCATTATGTAAATGAACATGCATTAGATCTATGATATACACAATAGTTAAAACAAATGTGAGAACACAAAAGTATAAATCCATAGTAAACATAAGTGATCTCAAATACTAATCATGTATATCACTAATCTAATTATCATGACATTAACATACTAATCATGAAACATCAAAACATGCTAAAAATGAATAATATGAAAGCATGTAAACATAATGAGGAGTAAGAGATCATTACGAAACCATGAGGGTAACTCTTCATGTCTCCAAACCAAGGTGGTCCTCCCACCAAATTTCCCTTGAAAGTGATGCATCCACTATGTCATCTTTAGGCTCAGAACGCATCCACCTCAAGGCACCATCGCTCTTACGTCAAGCGAGAGTCCACACCTACATCAAATAGCATAGGAGTGGTCTTTGGTACCCACACTCTTTTGGGTCCATAGGAGTTAGCTCCTTTCCTAACCCAAACAAACTTAGTTGCTAAATTTGAATCATGTATACGATCATAACAAAACTTAGCAAGGTGGCCCTTACGTTCACAATGTGAACAAGCGTACACATGAGCATACATCGTGTTATGGGAGTGAACGTGGGGAGCATGTGTATGTCGTGATTTGTGTGCATGCATATGAGGAACTTGTTTCTTGCGAAACATGAGTTCCAACCGTGTATGGTTCATGGCACAATGGCTCAAAGTGGAGCCCAAACAATCAACACTCTTCTTTAACAAACATATATCATTAACAATCCTAGAAGAAGAGGTGCATGCAATAGGTGAGTTAGATGAAGAAGCTACACTAGCGTGGCAAACAAGTGTGTCTAAATCATTTTTCAAAGAAATGTTTTCATTAGACATCAAATCCAATTCCTTTGAAATAGAAACAATTTTTATTTTAAAGATTCATTTTCTTTTACAACAAAATCAAGTTTAAAGACAAGTTTTCATTTTTCTTCAAAATATCATTACAATCATTTTTATTTTTCAAAATCTTGTTTTCATTCAGGGCAAGATCAAGTTGGGATTTAAGTGAGTCACATTCACTTGAAATCTCATCCCTTTCTTGCAAAGCAATCTCAAGTCTAAAAGATAAATTTTTATTTTCTTCTTTTAAACCAAGACTATCCTTTTTCAAAAGTTTGTATTTTGAAATCAAATTTTCACAATATTTAACAAGTTCATCATTTAAGGCTCGTACATCCATACACTCATTGCAATATGAACTAGTACTAGCATCTAGTTGAGTTTCCGATTGTACCTCAAGGGAGTCAATCCCTTGGACCATGAAGCAACGTTCGTCAGACTCATCTCGACTAGATTTCCTCTTCTTATTAATAAGCGTTGGTAGCTCGGGAGATGTCAAAATGTTCCATACTGCAAAAGTGGAATCATAGTGAGAAAACACATGTAAATTTTTTATCAAGAGATGCTCTAAGTGCCTTAAGGGCTTGTGCATTAGCCTCATATGCTTGCTATCACTAAGGTAGGATTTCTTGGTAATGGCAAGGTAAACTTTATAACCTAGGGCTTTTAAATGACAACTCATCATAACCTTCCATATATCAAGTCTAGAGATATCAAACATGGGAGGGCTATCCATGAGTGCAAACTATATGTGTGCAAATGCAAATGCAAATGATAGATTAGCAAAACCAAGATCACACTCTTAGGTGGTTAAACCTAATATCAGGAGCGTAGGCTCTGATACCAATTGTAAGTACACCTAGAGGGGGGATGAATAGGTGTACGGCTAATCTAATGAAAAAAATGCGGAAATTAAAACTTAAATGGCAACACACTTAAGGTAACCAACGAGTGTAGCTGAATTCCCGGTGAAGGGCTCTGGACTAACTCCTCTTGATTCCTCTGAATAAGAGTTGAGGTACTATATGAAGCTCTCGTGGTTAAACACAAGTGAGGCACACACAAACAACACAAGCATATATATGATATGGCAATATGATGCAATGCTCAAAGTAATAGAGAGAGTTAGAGAAAGTGGATCAATCGCAAACACACGGATATGTTTCGAGGTTCGAGCATACAGCTCTACGTCCCGCTTTTACACAGAAGGATTTCCACTAACTTGTCCACACAGGACTCCCACACAGGGAACCTCCACTGAGGATTTTGGGCAATACAATAACCGGGAGTACACAACTTCTCTCTCAACCAAATACAACCTCTCACAGAGGCAAGGCACAACCAACATAAAATCCACCTCACACAAGAGGGGTAGGCACTTAGCCAACAAAACACCAATCACCTCACACTTGAGGGATTCCAACACAAACTCACCTCTCACTAGAGGAAGCTAAACACAATCTCCACCTCTCACTAGAGGGAGCCAATCACAACTTCCACAATCACCTCACAATAGAGGGATACCAAATCAATCTCCTCTCACTAGAGGGATATCACAATGAAGGAAGTTTACAACTTGGTGGTCTCCACAACCACAAACTAATTTTTCTCACAATCAAGATCCTAATAGATAGATAGATGTGATAAGCTCAAGTGTGAGAAAACAAAGTGTTTTTAATAAAGAAAATCACTTGGGAAAAACTCCAAATAGATATAGAATTTTTAGACCAAAAACAATTCCCAAAGACTATTTTCTTTGTTAACAAACACTTTAAAAACAAATGAAGATTAATCCTTTAAACATAAAAACTCTTTTGAAAAAATTACTATTAAAACACTAGAGAAGATTAGAATTTTAGCTCTTAAAAAACATGTTGAGAAACATCTCTCAAATGGGGTATTTAAAGCCCCATAAAAAATCTGCCTGTTGGCAGGCAGAAAGGTCAAAAATGACCTTCCGGTCGACCGGCCGGTCGACCGGCCAACGGTCAAAAAATCGACTGTTGAGCCTGCCGGTCGACCGCCCGGTCGACCGCGCTAAGAACCAGAGAGCAACGGCTCTCTAGCCGGTCGACCGGGCCAACCCGAGAGTGGGTTGACTTCAGTCGGTCGACCGCTTGGTCGACCTGCCAAGCAAGCTGGCCTGCGTGCACGTCCTTGTGCACGTCGGTCTACCGGTCCGGTCGACCGACCACTGGTCCGGTGGACCGTCCCGGTCGACCGCCAGGGCCTGGCAGATCAAATTTCAGAACTTAAAAACTGGGTTTTTAATTATCAAATAAATCCCATAAAATCTCTAAAAATCCACAAAATAGTTTCAGTATAATACTTTGATATACAAACATGTTTGAGTAAAATCAAACCATGTTACAAACATTTTGAACTATTTTTGTAACTTAGAAATTTTGCCGAAAACCAAAATCCGTATTTTTCAAAACTTAGATTTTTGAAATGAAAATCCGATTTTTCCAAAACACATCCAAATACAAAAACATGATATTGAAACAACATTTAAGCATGTTGTATATGGATATAATCCAATATACATGAAAGATATATATATATCAATGTTTTTGATATTAAATCCGAAAATAAATTTTGTTAAAATACCAAAACTCCAAACTCATGAAATAGACTATCAAACTAAGTTTGTTTAACTAGTTGAAGCATAGATGTATATAGAACAAATTTAATATACATTAAACCATGTAAACTTGTTTTAATTCTATCTATTCATGAAAACCAAGATCGATTAAAGTAAAAACCGAAAACCAATAAACATGAAACTTTAAACAAGTGTGTGTTGTGAACTTGAGCATACCACACTATCTAATCTTTACAAATGGATCTAAACTAACTATTCTAAAATAAACCGAGGTTTTCTTGTAGAGCGTCGTCTCCAAGTTGACTCGATCCAAACGTGATCCACCGAGCTTGACCCCAACGAGTGCTAGATATGAACTTTGACACTCGGGCTCTTGAATCACCATGTGAAAGCTCCAAAACACCTTTGTTGAAGCTAATCACCTACTAATATCTTGATTAAGTATCTGAAAGTAAACATCACAAGATTATTAGTAAACTATAACTACATGCGTTAATCATCATCAAAACTAGAGTGGAAAGCCTCTGGGCCAACACATGGATCAGATGGAATACAACAAGAAAACATTTCATGTTAATGTGATCATTTCATTCATTCTATTACAATTTGAAGTGACTGCATGTTGCTGTTGGGCTATGGTTTTCACACTTAGAGTTGACATCTAATTCGGTCCCAATTCACTTGATTGCTGGCTCGCTGCACCGACACAAACTACTTCAGGTTTGATGTTGGTGTAGAGCACAAACTATCACCCCTAGTGACCTCAATGACCTTCCACAATTATTAATGGCTTAGAATGATGATTCAAATGATTAAGAAACCTGCAACATTGTTCTAATGATGCATACTACTAGGCTGCTAGAAGTGCTTAGTGCAAGCTCACTGTAGCACAGTGGTAAAAAGAGCCATGCAACATTGTTCTACTGCTACATACTACTAGATTGCCTAGTAGTGCTCAAGTCTAACTGTAGCACAGTGGTAAAAACAGCCATGCAGCATTGTTCTACTCCTACATACTACTAGATTGCCGAGTAGTGCTTAGTGCAAGTCTCACTGTAGCATAGTGATAAAAAGACCCATGCAACATTGTTCTATTGCTACATACTACTAGACTAATAGTAGTGCATAATGCAAATGTCACAGTAAAATCATTTTGCAATGAATAAGAAATTTGGGGTTCAAATCTCACTTGCATCAAACTATGGTCTACATATTTAAAAAATTAGCACACGGTCCTTTTCACTCGCATGAATACATTCTTGTGGAGGACGAAGGAAATAAATTTGTCTTTTTTTATTTTTATTCTTGATAGAACTGAAATATAAGTATCTAACGTAGTACATTGTAGCACACATGTGAGTCTGGACAGTGTCTTGTTTATAGCGGTTGTAAGAACATGGATACCACCATGCAGGCATCCCGCGGTTGGTGGGTGTGAGCCCTGAACCCTGGCCATTAAGCTATGAAACAACTACGTTCACCTCATTAGATTCTTTTGCAAGAAATAGAACTACTATGCAACAACTAACAAGAGTTTGGCAATTTGACCAAGAGTAAGAGCTTTGGTACAAAGGATATAGTCTTGAATTTTTTTTGAAATAGAATATATGTACTTTGTCTCCTATTTTTCTTTGCAGCAAAGGTAATCTTACATCGATTTTGAGTTGGTGCAGAAGTTAGAACCATTCTTTTTGTGGAGTTACTTCTTTACTCCCTATGTCTTAGAGTCTATTAACCAAACTCTTGAGAGACACATTTTCATCATCTGTCCATTGACTAAGGGGCTATTTGGATGCCCGGAGAAGTAGGATTCTTTTTTTTTTTTTTTGAAAAGTAGAATTCGTGCTTTTTCGATATTTGGATGGCAGTTAGAAAGTGTAATTGGAAAAGTGTAATATCTTTTCTGAAATTTGGTTGGTAATGTGAATGTGGAAGTGGAAAGGTTGACCACAAAGTTGACCTTAAAATAATATTAAAATAAAAATTAATTATGAAAAAAATTTGGACTGGAATGCAAGTAAGATTTACATGATCACAAAATTAACTATTTTAAACTACAACTTATTACGAATAAGATTTACATTACCACAAAATTAACTGTAACACCTTGGAAATGAGGAAATGGTTGTGTAAAAGAGAAAAGACAAAAAGAAAAATGGTTTTTCTATTTTCCTTTTCCGGTGTTGGATGGACAACGGAAGTGAGAAATAATACTTCCTACTTCCTCACTTCTGCTTACTTCCTTGAATCCAAATAGCCCCTAAGAAAAAAGGGCTTTTTTGTAAAAAAAAAAAAAACTGTCAAAAATAATTAATTCTAAAAGATGACCTACCCTCAAATTAACTCCAGCAACCGACCTCTGACATACCATATCGGCGGCAAGCCGGTTCGCCTCGCCAGCATGGTGTCTGCACGGCTCTTAGTCATTTTTGAGTTCGTCCAAGATTTTCAATCCTGAATGAACATATTTTTTTACTATGTATTTGTTTGCTCGAGGTTGACAAACCCAGACGAGCGAAATAATTTTTTTTTTTTTTTTAAGTTTTGCTCGTCCGGGGTTGCCAACCCTGGATGAGCCTGACTTGGGTAAGAAATTTCAAGTCTGGTATGCTGGGTTGGTAACCCTGACAAAAAAAAAATAAATTTTTTGAACTTCTTTTTAGCTTTTTCCTTGTCCAAACAAACAAATAGAATTAAGAGAACATTATTTTCATTAAATTTTTATAGTAAAGTGATGAGCAATTTTTTTTACTTGTGTACAAAAAAAAATTCTAATGTGTTGAGCTTTGAACTAGAAACTTGAGGATTCTAAATCCTCCACTTTACCAACTAAGCTAAAGTCAGTTTAATGTAAAATATTGATGGCAAATGTAGAAAAATATTAAAAAAACTAAAATTTATTTATCCGAGATTGTCAACCGAACAAAGCAGAATCTGCTTGGTCCGGCTGGCAACCTCAGACGAGGCAAAAATTCAAAAAAAAAAAAAAAGAATATTGTTTCGTCTGGTGTTTTCAAACTTTGCTTCGTCGGACGAAGCAATATACATGCAAAAAAACTTTACTTCGTCCGGGGTTGGGTCGTCCGGGTTGCCAACCCCGGATGAAGCAAAAACCACCCCCAACCAGCGTGGGTGCCACGTTGGCTAGGCAAACCAACCACCCCAACCCCCCCCCCCCCCCCCCCCCCCCCCACCGCCGACGTGGCATATTAGAGACAGTTTTAGGAATTAATTTGAGTCGGAAGTTGATTTTTAGAATTAATTATTTTTGAGGGTTATTTTGAAGGGAGAAAAAGCCCAAGAGAAAATTAATTATCTAACCCTTTTGCTTAAAATTTTTAACATGACATTATATAACTTAAGCCTTTCTTGAATAATTGGACCTATAAGGCATAATTGCTTATAGTAGAAGAGAAATCGGATGTAATAATATCTTCAAAAAAAAATTCACCTGTTTCTTAAATCTTTTTTGAATAATAAGGACGGTGGAGATTTTTGAGAATTTAACAAAAAAAAAAAATCACGATTTTGGCGTGGGGGTGTGTGGCCTAATGCCAGTGTGGGCTCCGTTGTTGTGGCTATCCGGAACCTACAAAAAGATTAAAAAAAGAAAAAGTGGGATATCTATTGGTTTGAGCCCATCTTTGAGCCGAGGCCGTGTTGGGTTGATTTTACATTTCATTGTAAAAGGCCTTTGGGCCTGCTCAGGACATCCAGTAATTTAGTTGCTGGGCTGGGGTTTTTCTTCAAAGATTTCTTTTAGGCTAAGTTTGAAAAAAAAAATAAAAAAAAATATCATGAATATTCACCGATTCCAAAATACTTTTTTTTTGTTTGATACATTATACTCTTTTTTTCTTTTTTTTTGATAGATTCACGCCATAGACGGACCTGACTTGAATCCAGGGCTTCCCCTCAACCCACTCTTCACTCCTTTACAAGTAATACAGACCTCATTAGAGAAAATTAACTTTCAAAAATAAAATATACCATATGACCTTTAAGGGCACGTTTGACATGCGGAATGCAATATTCTAGGCATGAAATTCCTAAAAATATTGCACAACCATGTTTGATAGAATTAAGATATTCACGTCGATAAACCATTCTTGTGTTTGGTACATTAAAAATATTTTCAGGAATATGACATTACTTAATATTTTTTTCTCAAGCTATGGGGTGGCAATGGCGACGGCGACGGGCGGTCGTTGGTGGTGGTCGACGATGGTGGTTCGCAATTGGGGGGTGGCGGTGGTGGGGTCAGTGATCAACAGTCACTGGTTTGCGATAGCGACGACTGGTGGCAACTGGCTACTGGGTGATGGTTACGATGATGGC
This sequence comes from Agave tequilana, assembly GCA_038442645.1. Classification (NCBI taxonomy): domain Eukaryota; kingdom Viridiplantae; phylum Streptophyta; class Magnoliopsida; order Asparagales; family Asparagaceae; genus Agave; species Agave tequilana. The sequence goes on from JAVJIF010008423.1 coordinate 17,656, forward strand.
AATGATTGCCATATTGATACGAGAAAAAACAGAGATGAAAAATGAGAAGAATAAATAAGATTATTTTGAAAAAAAAATAATCAATTCTCTTTAGGTGGGAATATAGAATACCCATCTTCCACGGTAGGAATTATATTCCCATGAAATGAGAGAATTTGATTCTCATGGAAATCCGATATTCCCTAAAATGTTGAGTATGCTTATGCCAAAAATGAAATTTTTCATGAAAATTTAAAATTCCTGAGTAAATTCCTGCATACCAATCCTTAGTTACATACACAATAAATTTTCAGAAAACTATCATGGAAACCAACGTTTATGACCAAATAAATTTTTGAAAAACTCTTATGAAAACCATAGTTTATGCAGCTTATTGGATTTTTCAAAGTTTTTGATAGTTTTTCGAAATCAGGTAAAAGTTCATGATAATTTTTAAAATTAAACCTTTCTATTATGACTCATGAGGTTTTGGACCATATAATCAATTTAATATATTTAGCATTAGCTTGCCGACCGTTGTAATAATGCACCAGGTATTATTGTTTGCTCAAGTAGATGCATAATCTGTAAGTGCAATCTCTTTGCGATGGGCAAGAGATAGGGCATAGTTATTATCGAACCAAATCAAATCAAATCCCTCTTGCATCACGCTGTAGCTTATTATTCTAAACAAATAAATAAAAGATGTTCATAAGCTAAATAACCACAGTGCTTTATCTGGAATTTGAATAAACTAAAAAGGCATAAACATAATAATCACTCCAGGAATAAAGGGGAAAAAAACAGTAGTTACAAGCTAAATTTCATAATAAGATTTCAGTCATCCAGATTCCACGAATTAAGTATAACTACAAACTAAGTTTATACATGGTATTAAAAGAGTCACGATAATTAGAAAAGTGTGCAACAACTTTGATAAATTGGAAAAAAAATAATATTAAAGAAATCATGATAATTAGAAAAGGAGGGCAACTTTGATAAATTTGAAGAACGTCTAGAATCCTTTGTCTTTCGGAAATTATTATATCCGAAGATTTCTAGTACTCCACCCACTTCATGTTCTTCTCATTATGAGTACCGCAACATAAGATTAATTGGAAGAATTGAAAAGAAAAGAATTCCCCTCAATTAAAATTGGGGTTCTGTTTATTCCAATATATATATATATATATATATATATATATATATATATATATATATATATATATATATATATATATATATATATAGGGGTTACTGTACCTCAGCCTGCAGGCTGAGAGAGTTTCTCAGCCGGCGGGACGTGGCTGAATATATGCCACACATCGGCCGCAGTGTGTTGGCGCCAAAAAAATCAAAAAAATCCGGCCTAAACAATCGTGAAACAAATTGACAAAAATACCCCTTTTTAATTCTAAACTGGAATAAAGCCATGAACAAACAAAATTTCAGTTGAATATATCTACAGTTATAAAATTCGTAATTTTAATACATCGAAAAATATAATTAAAAAAATTGGATCAATATAATGTAAAATAAGCAGAAGCATTGAAAATTTAAAAAACATGCCATGGTCGCAGACTTAATACAATATAACAACTGAGACACAGTCGCGGTCACTAGTCGCACTCATAGTATAACAAAACGTTTTTATGCGACCTAATACAATATAATTTCAATTTTATATGACAACTGCGACACGGTCGCAATCACTAGTCGCAGTCATTGTATAACAAAACTTCTTTATATAACGTCTGCGACCCTAGTCGCATCTATCGTACAACAATGCGACCTCCTTCAGTACTGCGACCAAAGTCGCAATCTTCTTTCCCATGCCTTATGTAAAAGATTTTTAATATGCGACTAGGGTGGATTAGCCATGCGACCCTGAGATCAATTCGCGTATATCAAATCTTATAAAAATTACTATATTAATTACACTGAATTAAATGAAGTAATTAATATTCTTTCTACCGTGATACAACAACAGTCTAGAAAAAAGAGATGCACTAATGTTAATCTCGAGAAAGGAAAGATGTGCATCATACGTAATCTAAAGATATAGGCAAACAATTGTATAAAAAGTTAATTTGTACTTCATGCATTAAACCTCTGGAGAAAAAAGAACTCTTCGGATTCTCCCGCGATAAATCTTCAATTAAATATTTAATTTTTTTTTACCACTTCTTACCATACTCAACCATCACCTGTAACAATTATTATTACTATTCATGTTCTTCCACAATATTGACCTTTATATAATGCTTGTTACTAATATATTATCTCATACCTAAAAACTATATTTTTGCTCTTCCTTTTCAATTTGATTTCAAAAACTTTCAAAAAAAAATTCATTCTTGAATCATGTCTTCCCCATCTTCTTCCTCTGAACACTTAGATTTCAACTTCAATCGTTCCCCCACCGGTCCTTTGTCTTCAGGATATTCTGGTGAATCTGATACCAGTCTGGACTTCACTCCTTTTGACTATCTCACTACATCAAATAATGTATTAACTGATCCTCCTATTCATGATGATAATGAAGTTTTCATGTGGGTTAGTGAAGAAGACATTATTCCTCTGCCACTTGACGGAGACATGCTTGATGAAAGCATGTCCTCTGATGCTGTAGGCTCGCTTCCTAGTAACGGGTTAGACGAAGAGCTTTATAGAGACGATCCATTCTGGGAGTTCATCGGTGAAACAAAAAAAACCTCAAAAACAGGAAGATGATGAGGAAATAAGTGATGAAGAGGAAGAGCAGAAGAATGAAGATGATGAATCTGCTTATGATGGTGATAATGACGAGGATTAGGATTTCCTGATCTTCTGATATTCAATTATATTTTGTCTTCTTTTAAAAGCTTTTAATTCTATTTTTTGTAAGGTCTCTTTCTCACTATATTAACTTATAAGCTCTTTTAATTACATATCCAAACTGCGACTGCTGCTCTTAAACACTGCGACCATAGTCGCAGTCCTACTACGGATGCAATAATTAAAAATAATTCATACGTTATAGGCGGCTGAGACAAAAGATACGGTGAACTGCGACTATAGAATCAGTCCTTATTCAGACAACAGTCAAAAATAAAGAATAAAAAGAATATAAAATAATACGTAAACTGTGATTATACTATCGCTCTCGTTAAATACTGCGACCATAATCGCAGTACTGCGATCATAGTCGCAGTCCATGGTCGCATAATATATGTAAAAACCAATTTAATTGTTCATAGGAGGATCGGACAAACATTCAGAAATTATACGAAGGACAGTATTTGATGACTAACGGTTGACAATTTATGGTCGCAGTTACTTAATCATTTATCAGTTACCAATGCGACTATGGTCGCAATAATGTACTGTTTTGGAGTTCAAAGTAATTTAAAGTTATAGTGTATTAACTTTTAAACTGTTTTGGATAACTGAACAGTCACCTAGGAAGTATACAATTTTGGGAAAGGTAGAAAATAAGTTTGGGAGATATTCACGTGGTTTGAGAGCTTAAACCCTTTGGAATTCCGGGATTAAAAATATATAAAGGGTCATCAGCAAAGGATTAAAAACATACTAAATTATTTTTGCTCAAACTCATTACTCTCACTGTTCGGAAAATAGATTCAAAAAATGTCTTCTCCACTGTCTTCACCGGAAAGAAGCCAATCATCTAATGATGATTGGATGTATAATTCTGAAGATATGCCTCGCTACGGGTCAGAGGATGAGCTTGATACAGACGACCCGTTCTGAGAGTTCATTGATGAACCAAAATACAAACATGAAGAGGAAGAAAGCGAAGAGGAGATCGTCGCTGAAGAGGAGGAAGGGACGGAAAGCGATACGGAAGACGAAAGCAGTCATACTCTTGACGACGAATCTGATTACGATGGTGATGACGAGGATTAGAAGTTTAAAAATTGTATTTTATTTTTTTTTAAATATATATGAATCTGTTTTCTAAGGTTAATCGACTTTGATCGCAGTTGTTGGCCGAGTCTTACTAAAATACACTGCGATCTTGGTCGCAGTTGCTGGTCTTTAGTATTAATCAATAACAACACTGCGACCTTGGTCGCTATGCGTGTTAATATAAAGGAAACACCTACCTAACGTACTGCGACCTAAGTCGCAGTTATTGTACTGCGACCCTAGATTGCAGATGCTGACCCTCTTTATCAATAACAACATATGCGTATTAATATAAAGGAAACACCTACCTAACGTACTGCGACCTAAGTCGCAGTCATTGTACTGCGACCCTAGATTGCAGATGCTGGCCCTCTTTATCAATAACAACATATGCGTGTTAATATAAAGGAAACACCTACCTAACGTACTGCGACCTAAGTCGCAGTCATTTTACTGCGACCCTAGATTGCAGATGCTGGCCCTCTTTATCAATAACAACATTGCGATCTTGGTCGCAATTAACCATGTACACTGCGACCAAAGTCTCTGTCTACATTATATACACAAAAAAATAAACTATATAGGAGAACCTAGATCTGACAAAGAGAGGTAAGGAAATAGGGGGAAAAAATAATTTATAATCAATAACCTAAATCATATAAAGAGCGGCAAAAAGAAAGGGAAAAAATAATAATAATAAACAAGTCTGACAACGTGCGCTCCAAAAATTGCCTTTTGGGCAAAAAATAATAAACAATAAGGAAAGTTAAAGAAAAAGTAGCTTTTCATAAGGGGTATTTGGTAATTTAACTTCTTCCTATAAGCGGGCCGCAAGTTAGTGAGGTGACAAATTGAGCCACGTCACCGCAGGCTGAGAGAGTACTCTCAGCCCGCGGCCTGATATACATTTTTCTCATATATATATTATATATATATATATATATATATATATATATATATATATATATATATATATATATATATATATATATATATCAGAAATATGTATATCAGCCGACAGCTGAGAGTCTCTCTCAGCCTGCGGTGACGTGCAACATTATTTGTCACACCAATAAGTTGCGGCCCGCTTATTGGAATAAGTTAAATTACTAAATGCCCCCTCGATTAAAAGTACTTGTCCCACTATTGTTTATTATTATTTTTCCCCCTATTTCTTTTACCGCTCGTTGTCAGATTTAGGTTTTCTTTTTCCTGCCATAAAGTTGTTTCTGAAAATAGCGATTTTCAGATCAGGTTTTTCTCCTTTTTTATGTTAATGTCAACGTCAGAACAGAACACTTCCCTTGCCAATACTAATCGCCGTCGTAAGCGATCTCTATCTCCCGATCTAAATATGGACCATATATCATCTGGTTCAACTTCCTCTCAGAATATTGAAAGTATTGAAGGGTTGAGATCTTTGCATGCTGATCAAGAGGTTTTTATTTTATCATTTTTTCCCGCAATTTCTTATATGTAAAAGATTTTGTGTAGAGTATATGGAACCGTAATTTCTTAAGGACTGCGATCACGGTCGCAGTTTGTATTAAAAACATTTTTTCAGTTGTCAAAACTAACTTTATAACTGCGGCCTTAGTCGCAGTCCTATTTTTATAGTCCTAACACATGTCCAGGTCAATTATTTCTATCTTATAAACTAAATTTAAGAACTGCGACTTAATGTTGCAGTATATACTAATGAGAGAGTTTCACAGTTATTATTCATGTTTTTTAAAAACCTGGCCATACGGAGAACTGCGACTGCAGTCGCAGTCTTTTATTCAGAAGTTACTGATTTCTTTACGTCTGCGGCCTTGGTCGCAGTTTTCGTTATTATAATTCAGACGTGTGATTTTCAATTATTTGTTTTTATTTAGTTCAGTAATTTGTTTTGTAGGATCTGAATTCACATGGAGAAATGTCTGGAAGCTCATTTATTTTTTAGGGAAACAGTTTTTCACGGACGATGAAGCATACAACTTCTACAATTCTTATGCAAGGAACAGAGATTTTGGCGTGAGAAGAAAAGAAATAGATAAGTCACGGTGACCTTCTCATGAAGTTATTTGCAGAAAAATTTTGTGGCAACAAGGAGGGTGTGAAGAAGTTATGCGACAAAAGACAAGATGGGCTTACAGTCAACCGTCGAATTGACACTAGAGTTGCATGTCCTACTGAGATGCATGTGCGTCTTCATTTTTTATTTGACAGAAGATTTTGGGTTGTCACCAAGTTTGTTAATTCTCATTCACATGAATTATCAAGCCCGGATAAGGTTCATCACTATTACTCTTACCAAACACATCGATTAAAGATTAGCAAAAGCATTATGAGCAAGTTGGTTGATGTAGGAATTGGCCCTTCAAGTATTTCCCGTGTCGTTAATGTAATGAACCACGGAGAAGGTTGTGAAGAAGTAAGTCCGCAACAAGTTATTGATTTTACTCGTCACCGTAGAAGTAACATTGGCCATGAGTTTATTTCGATCATCAACTATTTTCAAGAAAAGCTGAGTTCATTCCAGATTTTTTCTTTACAAGTGAAATTGATAATGTGAGCACACTTAGAAGCATGTTTTGGCCTGATGGAAGAGCAATTTTCTCGTATCTGAGTTTTTGTGATGTGATTGTTTTTGACACAACATACAGGACTAATCACTTGAACCTGCCATTTTCTCCATTGATTGGAGTAAATCATCATCAATAGTCAATTTTATTTGGCTGTGCATTGCTTGCGGATGAGCAGAGAGATACATTTGTGTGGCTATTTAATAAATGGCTCAAATGCATGCACGGAGTTGCACCAAAGGTCATTATTACTGATCAGGATGCGCAGACGGTGATGCCATCAAGATGAATTTTTTTCAACTACTCGGCACCTGTACTGTTTTTGCCATGTACGAAAACAAATTGCCGAGCAACAAATCCCGATGACGAACAAGTGTGGGAAAGATTTTATCTCTGATTTCCATCTTTGGTACACCTCCATGAATAAGCACATGCGAGGAATGATGGAGATTGATGAATGAAAAATATCATTTAGAAGAAGAAGAAGGCAGTTGGTTGTTAAAAATATACAGATTGCGTGGACACTGGGTTAATGCATATTTTAAGGATATTTTCTGTGCTGGAATGACAACCAGTCAGAGGTCTGAGAGTATTAATTCCTTTTTTGATGGTTTTGTGAATGCAAACACAAAACTAGTTGAATTTGTCCACCAATATGATAAAACTGTCGCTACCCGTCGTAGTTCTGACTCTCAACAAGATTTTTGGGGTTTGAATTTTGCACGAATTCATATGAGATACAAGTTTTAAAGTTGTATACCCTGAAGATTTTTCAGTTGTTCCAAAAGGAATAGACAGTTGTAATGACACTTTTTTCAGAAGAGTTGGAACACGATGGACCCGGAGCAAAATATTTTGTTGGTGAATTTTCAGAATCAAAAGACACCTAAGAAAAGGTCAATTATGAGAATTCTGATGAACTTGATATGTCTTGTAGTTACTCATTATTCGAAATAAAGGTCATCCTTTGTAGACATATTCTGTGCATTTTGTGGCGCAATCACGTTACACATATACCAAAATCATATATACTACAGAGATGGAGGTTGGATACGCGTTACCAAAATGTTGCAATTAAAAATAGCATTAGGCCTTTTCCCATTCAAGACACTCGAGGGATGGCTAGACTGTGGACACTTCGTACAAATTTAATGCAATTCTTGAAATGGTGACCGATTCTGATATCTATCTTTCAAAGTTGGATGCTGTTTTGGAAAGATTTGCTGAAGAAACCAGTAATGAATACAAAGCCAGGTCAGTAAATTATCAATCATCACAGTCTAAAACAAATATTAGTTCCAGTGGATTCGTCGTTGTGCTGCGGGATGGTGAAGAATTGACTATACATGATCCAATTGGTCCTGTACCAACCAAGAGGAGGCCTAGAGGTGCAACTAAGCTTAAGTCTGATTTTGAAGATTCTTTATCGCAGAAGTAAGTGAAGCATCGAAAGTGTAGAAACTGTCAACAGCTGGGCCTTATAGGACTGGTTGTTCATTATTGGTATGGAATTAAACCTGTTATATAATTTAATTTAAAGTTTGATGTTTCAAATTCTTACCTTTCCTTTTTAATTGCAGAGGAAGTAGTTTCATATTGTGGCTACCTGGAACAAATAAAGTTTTCATTTTTACATTTTCAGTGCAACCATGGTCGCATTGTTAAAGAAAGAGTCACTTCATGCACTGCGACCTGGGTCGCAGTATAATCACATTTTTTGTTCCTTTTCAAGTGTTTCCCATCTATTGTTCTTTTGTAAGCTGTTATACTTGAAAATTTCACTACGACAATGTTGGCCTATATGTTTTACTTTACTTCATTGAACATAGACTGCGATTAGCGTCACAGATCATATTTGACTATATTTGATAGCGACTTTGTTCGCAATTATAAGATTTACATTGAGAAGCGTATTTTCATAATTGCGACCAGAGTCGCAGTTTATCTTTCACGGGAAAATTATTGTTGCTTCTCAATTGTCCCCTATCTTGTTATTATAATAACATTTGAATATAGTTGAAATATTACTTTAAAAATCCACTGCGATAATTTTGGCGTATATGTTGTGTTTTAGCTCACTGAATATAGACTGTGACCAGGGTCGCAGTTCATATCTGACTATATTTGACATCGAATTTGTCGCAGTCTATAGCAGTTACAGAATGAGCAGTGTATTTAATAACTGCGACCAGAGTCGCAGTTTAAATTCCAGGGGAAAGTTGGATTGTTTAATTCTGAAGTTCTGAATGAAATATTACATTAAGTTTTTTAATGTTATCTGTTTAATATGCTGGGATATAGTTATAATTAAATTATATATTGTAAAAATTGGACCTTTTCAATTTTACACTGTGACCTTGGTCGCAGTTTTTATTATAATTTTAAATTACCCATTTATTTATCTCCGGTCGCTGATATAGTTTTTTTTTACTGCGACAATAGTAGTAGTGTATCCCATTTTATTTAATTTTAAAATTTTTCTGACTTAGATAATGGATCACATTGTTGATATGTAAGTTCGACATAGCCCATTAAAATTTTCCACCGTAGTTCCATGTTCCAACAAGCATAAGAATAAAATTAGTGAAAAAGTGCCACCATTAAAACTAAAATTTTAAAAAAAATTTATAATTAACACTATTAACATTACAAAAAAGCTTAAATATTTATAAAAAATAAAATACATATTTAAAAGTATTAATCTAGTCATCCTCATCATCACCATCATAATCAGATTCGTCATCCATATTATGACTGTGTGCTCTTCAGTATCGTTTTCCTCCTCTTTGCCCTCATTACCGCCAGTATCCTCTTCTCTTTCTTCCTCTTCGCATTCTTCCTCTTCATAGCAGTATTTCGGTTCATCAATGAACTCTCAGAACGGGTCGTCTGTATCAAGCTCATCCTCTGACCCATAACGAGGGAACGAATCAGAACTATACATTCAATCATCATTAGATGATTGGTTTCTTTCTGGTGAAGGTGGTAGAGAAGACATTTTGAATCTTTTTTCGAAAATTGAAAGAGAAGAATTTCAGAAATATAATTTAGTATGTTTGTTATCCTCTAATGGACACCCTTTATATATAAATAATGTAGGAATTCCAAAAGGTTTATGCTCTCAAACGACATAAACATGGCGTAAATTTATTATCTGCCTTTTTTTTTAAAAAGTGTATACTTTCAAGGTGACTGTTCAGTTTTCGAAAACAGGTAAAAAGTTAATATATTTTGACATGTAGTTACTTTTTACTTTGAATACGACATTATTTTAATTTCTTACGGTAGAAAAAGAAAGGGAGGATCATGTTTACTTTTCGTTAAATTAATTATTTTAATAAAATTTAAAACATATATCTTTATGTATATAAAAACTTTGCAGTTCTGAATTGGACAATGCGACCATGGTCGCAGTGCGATCTAGAATATGATTCATTAGTTGCGACCGCGATCGCTGTCTCTATTACATTAATAGAATGCTAATAAATAGATGCATTTTTTACAGACGAATTTATGCATATTGCGACCATTGTCGTATTATAAGCAGTCGATACAACTTCCCAGTTCTTGACTGTGACTTTTATCGCAGTACAAATTCTGAACTCATTATTTATTTTTAATATCACTACGACGTAAGTATCATGCACTCTGTTACATCTATAGAATGGAAATAAGAAAATCTCAGTGGATTGTATAACAAATGAATAAAAATGTATACAAATTACATTAATAAAGCCAACAGACCTGCTTTACAAATAGGATACATTTATAATAAAAAATAATGTATATGAATGAATTAACAATATTATAATTAAAAAAATAAGTCAATTTTAAATCTTCAAATACCGTCCTTCTTATAAATTTTATTTCTTCATCCCCACTTTTCTCTTTGTCTACGAGTAATATGAATGCAAGCTCACTTCTTAGTCTCCGTACAGTGGCCGCCGTCACAGTATCAACTGTTGATGGAGTACCAAAACTACACTTTCAATGTACTTGCATACATATACAGCGAATCAACACTGAAAATTGTACAGGAAAATTATTATATGAGATTAGATTATTGTACTCAAAATAAGCAGAAAATATGTTGGGCAAATGTCGCAAGAAAAAAAGACCTGTTTGCTTATTGGGGACATCTTGCGTATTTTATATATGTTTTTTCATCCTTTTATTGAAATCAATCTCAAAAATTTGTAATAACCTTTCTTTCTGCAATGTCTATAGAAAAATATCAATATTAATCAAATTAAATGTAAATATTCAGTAATTGCAAGATTAAAATCAACTCACCATTGTTCTTGTATCTGTTTGATTAAACTTTCATATATTACTTGATTTTTTCACTGGGACCAAAGAGTTGTAAAAAATTCACTCTTGTATTTGGCAATCAAATACCAATAAGGTCCAGTGAAATCCAACTTTCTTGGTACTGTGTTCGTGATTTTTCGGGAAGAACATGTACTGTGCATCACTTGTCCAGTTTTTCAACAACTAATTAATGAAATAATCTTTCAGATCTCTATTTTTATATACAACACCGTGTTGTAAAAATTAAAATAAATTCAAATATTTTTTATATTTAATAATTAAATGCAATCAAAATATCAAAAACGACATGAAAAACAAATCTTATATTTTTATTGCTAAATTGGTAGTAGTTTGAATGATTCTGCCTAAAAAATATGACTGCAATCAAGGTCGCATTGTGGTTATTTTTAATTATATTTTTGGCTGCGACCTAGATCGCATTCATCAGTATTCAGGAGTAATTTTAAGATTACTTAGCAACTGCGACTGCGACCAAGGTCGCAACCAGCATTATTCAGCTTCTTTTTAAGATTACTTAACAACTGCGACTGCGATCAAGATCACAATTGGCAATTTTCATCTTCTTTTTAAGATTACTTAGCAAATGAGACTGCGACCAAGGTCGCAACCAGCATTATTCAGCTTCTTTTTAAGATTACTTAACAACTGCGACTGCGACCAAGGTCGTAACCAGCAATATTCAACTTTTTTTAAGATTACTTAGCAACTGCGACCAAGGTAGAAACTGGCAATATTCAGCTTATTTTTTAAAGATTATTTAGTAACTGCGACTGCGATCAAGTTCGCAGACAAATCGTTATGCCTTAGCAGTAGTAAAAGCGACTAGTAGAATTTTTAACCATCAAAATTTGAAAGTACTACATTAATTAGAAAATTGATGTTTTAATTAACTATAAAGGAGAAAATAGATGTTTACCCAAGCTTCGCTTCGAAAGAATATACTTTTTAATCCTCCTCTCTTCTCTAGATGCTTTATATAGAAATGAATTATATTGGCATCTAAATCTCTACTGAACATCGGGCCCTCAATGTCATTTTTTGCAACCATTATTCCGTTATCAGGATCCTGATATGCAATTGAACTGTAAGAAAAACAAAAAAAGTTAATAATTAGATTGTTCTAATATAAATATCTTATATTTTTTATGTAATTTTAAATAAAATGAATTAATTTACTCAGAGGAGGCTTTGTCCAAGAAATTTTTAATGAGAGCTTTTGATGTGGCTGCAAAATTTTGTATGCAGTAGTTTCAGTCAATTCCCTGATTTTTGGCTGAGTGTCTGAAATCTGTTCGTTGCTAAAGCTAGTGGAAGAAGTCTGAGCCGCAGGCTGTGGAAGAGGATCTTCATTAATTTTCTTTTTTTGTTTTGAATAAACAAAGACGGAGTCATCGCGATCTCTTTCAGCACGCTTGCGTTCTTTGACTCCCATTTTGATCGTTCCTTAGAGTAATCCAAAATTTTTTTTTTAACGCTTGCTTCTGAGCAGGAGCTTGATCTTGATTTTTTTCATCAGAAGCTTTATCTTTATGGATTTCAAGTATCTGTTGACTTTTTAAAGAAAAAGTGGGGAAATCATCCCAGCAATTCTTACTTCGAATTCAGATTGCTTGAAATCCTCCTCTTCCTTTTTCTTGTGCTTCTCCATCTGCTCCCTCATTTTTTTTGCTTATTGTCCTCTTGATTTTTCTCTTTTACTATGTTTCTTTCATCCTCCTCTTCTCTATCTCCTCTTCCTCCTTCCTCCTCCTCTCCTCTTCTTTCATCCTCTTATTCTCCTTCTCCTTCTCCTCCTGCTCTTTTCTCCTTTTCTCTTCTTCTGGATTTTACGATTTTTCTCCTCCTCTTCCTGCAACTGCCCCTTCTTCTCCTCCACTTCCTTCATTCTATTCTCTTTCTCCTTGATTAGTCGCTAATTTTGTATAATTTTCATCACATTCTCATATTTATTTGATGTAAAATTCTGCTAATAAAGCTTTGCTTGCTTAATCCTAGGTCCATGGTGTGCAAATGAAGAAGAAGACCCTAAACTACCATTTAATGGGTGATTAAAGACCTACCAAGTAGCCATTGACTTTAGGGAGGAGATTTTGTCAGCACAGGACATCAAATCACGAATCCAGGAGATCAAGTGGACATGAGACAGAAGGGGCGGCACACTGCCCAAACCCTAGCGCGCGTCGCCCTGACATGGCCGCGGAAACACGGCCAGGGCCGCATTTTCGCTGCCATATGGGCGCGCGCGCCCGGGCTTTGGGCCAGGGTTGCCCCTGGCCCCTTTCGCCTGGTGCCTATAAATACCCCCCAGGGGTCTTCAGTTGGGAGATATTCAGAGTTTTAGCAAGTTGTTGTAATCTTATTTTTAGGATTGTAGTTGTTTTAGTTTATTTCTTCTTCTAGTTTTAGTTTTAGCCATTAGAGTGAAAGAGAGAGTGTGTGTACAAGTTGTATTTGAAGGTGACAAGCTAATACAAGTAACTACTTCTCTTTCTTCTTTGCATTTACTTGTGTTTTTCATTTGATTTTACATTCTTACTTTAGTGTAACTCCTTCTCTTTATCTCTTCTCTTTTGTTGTTTCTTTTCTTAAGCATGTCTAACTAACTCCTCCATAGCATGGCTAATTAACTACTAACCCACAATCTCTAACACTTGATTGATAAACCCAAATGAGTCAATAGTGTCAAATAAGCCTTGTGCAAATGAGAGCTATGACATCTTAAGACGAGGGTTCTAACTCTAGCTTACATACAAGTATTCACTTTCTTATATTTCATGCTTAACGAGTTTTTGATGATCTATGGATTGTATCCTTTACTTGTTTTTGTAAGTTAGAGATTTTTCTTTTAATTTTGTCGATACCATTAGTGCACTTGTGTCTTCCCTTATTCTTGCCTTCTATTGGATCTTGATAAGGGAATATCCAAGTTTTTACCGTGTAAAGCTAAGTTAAAGGAAGGACTTTCATTCGTTCCCAACGTGAATAGTTCCTATGCATAAAGATTTTACTTGCCTATGATCCATCTTGAGGCTACATCTTCAAGAAGTTAGGGATTAGTGGGAGCACTTAGTAGAAAGTTAGCCATGCGCTTTTGCCACTAAAAAAAATCTACTTTTACAAACAAACAAACTAATTTCAAACTATTCTTGAAACAAACTTGTTTTTATTTTCAAATTCTTTATTTGAAACAAAGAACTTTCTTTTTTCTTGAACAAAGAAGCTGCATTAAGCTTCCATCGCTCTCCCTCCTTGTGGATACGACCCGTATAGTCACTTCGCTACTCCGGAAGAATCGTAAAAGTAGTAACATCGACCAACATTCCTTCACTTATTTTTATGCTTGCTTTTTGCCGATCACTCCTTCACTCTTTCCTCCTCTTCTCCTCTCTAGAATTTAACGATTTTTCTCCTCCTCTTCCTGCAACTGCCTCTTCTTCTCCTCTTCTTCCTTCCTATTCTTCTCTTTCTCCTGCTACTTCCCCACTTCCCTCCTCCTTTTCTCCTTCTCCAGCTCCTCACTCTCCTTTTTCCTTCTCTCCTCCTCCTCCTCCTTCGCAGCAGTGGCTGCTCTTAGCAGCTCTTCTTCTTCTTCCTTCACTTTTAATTTCTTTTACTGCTTTTTAAGTTTTCTTTTCTCTATTCTCTCTCTTCTTTTTTTCTTTAATTCAGCCTTGTGAGCTTTTATATCCTCTATATTTTCAATTTTTCTTTCTAGCTCATAAACATATACTCTCAAGAAATCATTTTTCTTCTTCAAATTTTCTATTTCTTCAGCTTGTTCATCCCTTAGTGCTGGCAAATAACCTGCAATAGTTGGTTCATGTTCACGCGTTAGTTCATCAACTATTTTAACAGACTCTGTTTCTGTTTCGGCCGGGATGTTAGCTTCAATATTACTTCTTCTTCTTCTTCTTCATCTTCTTCATCTTCTTGTTCAACAGGAAGACCAATCATATTTTTTTCATCATTTGAAATGTTGGCCATTCGACAAAAAATCTGAAAAAAATATAAACTGCAATCTTAGACAAATCTTATAATTATACACAGATGAATAAAACTTTTACTAGCATAGCTATCAAGTAAACTACGATCTTGGTCGCAGTCATAAACATTAAATCAGATAAGTAAATTCGTACTGCGATCGTAATCGTAGTACAAATCAACAAAATAAATATAACTACTACCATGATCGCAATTTATTTATAACGAGCTATCAAGGAACTGCAACCTTTGTCACGCACCGTTGAACTTTAATCAAAGGAACGCGACAATAGTCGCACTCCATTAAAATGTATAAAATTATAATGAACAGTATTTGGTCGCTAACTATTAAAAATTTACCATATCTGGGTCAACATCATTTAGATCAATTTCAGCAAGAGCTCTGCTAATGTTTTAGAGGTCCCATCTTATTGCTCGTGGGGTTTTGTCCTCCAAACCAGACCTCGGCTCAAAAATAATAGCACTTTCACAGAGCCAATACTACAAAATATATTATTACATTAGTTTACATAAACATTGTAAATATATAAGCAAATTCTAATAATGTTTGCCAACCATGATTTCATACATACAATAATTTGCATGGAGCATCCTTGCAGCTCAAATGTGATGTGCCTGAAGATGTTCATTGACTCAATCAGGAATTGCCAAACAGCTTTAACCCTGCATATTGTCTTCATCAGCTGTATATTGACAATTTGTTTCACTATTACCACAACACCGTGTATTTACTGCCGGAAAAGAATAGAGTGATCGACATATATAGGATGAATATTATTGTAAAGTCTTGAGTTGCAAGCCTTTATCTATCTCTTATAATTTCATTTAAAGTCACTTGCTGCTCAAGCTGTTCATCCTTGGTCATATCTAATTCAGTCTTTCTTCTTTTCTTGACCAGAAGATCATCCAAAACTTCTTCAATGAAACTTTCGTGATCTTCTTATATTAGGAAAATAATATTTTATAACCCCCTTGTCCTTCATGTACAGGTCTTAATCATAATAAAATTCACACCATTGATAGGTAGACCAAAAGTAAGGGCAACATCCTCCACTGTTAACTCAATTTTTTGCCCTCCAATTATAAAGGTCATTCTATCCCTATCATACTGTTTTACACTTTTCAGCACATTAATATTTGATTTTAGACTTTTTTCAGCACCAAACTCCTCATTGTAGAAGACCATGAAGATTGGGCCAAACGGGGTCTCCTCATCACATCTACAAAATCGGCCTGAATGTGCTTTTTAAATTTTCTTATGAATTCGCACATAGGTTTTAGGCTCGATCTCATAGGACGAACTTAGTTCTTACTTACCTATAGATTCAGAAACATTAAAAACATTTGTATAAAATATCACTCGTAGTGCATTAAAATATAATTTGAAAAGAAAAAAAGACTGCGACCTTTGTCGCAGTAGTCTTTAATAATCTATAATACACTACAACCACGGTCGCACTAATACTGCGACTGTGGTCGCAATTTTCTAATTAAACCAAATAATTTATCAATGATATCATTTGTTTCTTCACCAATTACGCTAATTTAGTAGAATATAACACACTGCGGCCATGGTCGCACTGCAATTTTCCAATTAACCCAAATAATTTACCACGAAGGGGCCTTTATATCATCATACTATGATCAACGTCGCAATATTTAATCAGGCTAACTTAGTTTAGCAGACTGCGATCATAGCCCCAAAAAGAGAAAACGAACGGCAACACTGCGATATCAGTCACAGAGTTTTAGTAAAAAAAACCTTAAAAAAACGGACGTGAATAATTTTTAAAAGTCTACGACCAAGGTCACATAAACCTAAGGTGCTAATTCAGATAACTGCGACCCAAGTCGACATAAAAGGGAATGAAAAAATTTTTTGACCGTGGTCGCTGTGTTAAAAAATTAAAAAATTAAAAAAAATCTCTAAAATAAAACTCTTTTTATCTTAAACTATAAACTTGATTTAAAGTTTTAGTGTAAAAAAGCAATTTTAAACCACATAAATATACTTATTTTTTATGCTTACCTCTTTAAATCATAAAAAATGAATCTTTCTCTATTATTTGCGACCATGGTCGCAAGTTTTCAAAAAAAAATATTTAACTATTTTTTAAAAAACCAAGAATCTTGAAAATTTAAAAAAATCAAAAAAATTTGTAAAAAAAGGTAAAAAGGGAATCAAAACAGAAAAAATATAACTATTAAAATTTACAAACCCTAAAAAAATATTTTTGGGTTTCCCCATTACCTTTTCCGTGATTGATTTCTTTGGTGCCATCTTTAGCAGATTTTTTTTTAAAAAACTAATTTTTGAACGAAAATGATCGGAATATTTGGGAAACAATAGAACTAATTTTTTCAGAGTGTTCAATTGATAATTTCAAATCTGTAAATATTTTTGAAAGAAAAGGTTTTACATACAGTTAAAGTTGTGAGGGAGGGTATTTTCGTCAAAGTGATTGTTGAAGTGACTGATACTAACTCAGGCGGGAATTTTTTGATTTTTGTCTGCCAAAATTAATGTCAAATTTGTGGCTATTATGTTGCCGCGTCTCGCCGGTTGAGAAACTCTCTCAGCTGTCGGCTGAGGTACAGTAACCCCTATATGTGTGTGTGTGATGTGGAACATTATTAGCCACAGTATTCTACAATCTTAAAGGATAACCCGCTTATAGGAATAACTAAAATTACTAAATACCCCTGCGGTAAATAATAGTAGATTTATATTATTTATTGTTATTTCTCCCCTTTTCTAGTTTTGTGCGTTGTCAGATATAGATTTGAGTTTTGCAGAGAAAGTCTTTCTAAAAATAGCGGGAGCAGGTTAGTTTTTTTTTCTTTTTAATTTATTTTATTTTTTTTCGCAATTTTTCATCTAAATTTTTTTAGGTAAACTAGATGATACTGCGACCTAGTTTAAGTTTTATAAAACAAATGCGACTAAGGTCACTGTTTTCTAATTAATAATGCTACAGTTATTTTTGTAATTGCAATCTTAGTCGTAGTCTTTAATTACGTTAGATGTGCGACCTTTGCCGCAATCCTTTAATTTATTAAAGTTATCATATGGTCAATAAACTTTTAAGGACAGTGACAAAGGTCGCAGTATTTAATAAAATAAGTTTTTATGATATTCATAGACATTCTAAAGGATGCGACTACGGTCGCTATTTTTAATAATTAATGTCACAATTTTCTTTATAACTGTGATCTTAGTTGCAATCTATACTTATATCAGATGTGCGATCTTTTCCGCAATCTTTTAATATATTAAGGACTGCGACAGAGGTCAAAGTATTACAAAAGAATACTTTGTTGTAATATTTATAGACATCCTGAAAGATGCGACTACGGTCATGTCTTTTAGTCAATAATGTCACTTTTATCTTTATAACTGCGACCTTATTCGCAATCTTTAATTATTATATTTCAAATGTTTTATTTTTAATTATTTCTTTTTATTTAATTCAATATTTATTTTGGTAGGAAATGAATTTCCATGGAGAAATATCTGGACGCATAGTAATTTTTTAGGACAGCAATTTGCAACAAATGATGAAGCATACAACTTCTACGATACTTATGAAAGGAACAGAGGTTTTAGTTTGAGAAAAAAAGAATAAATAAGTCACGGAGGCCTCCTCATAAAGTTATTTGTGGATGAGTTTTTGATAGGTTAACAATAGCATGTTGTGGATAACATATTGTGAATGAATTTTTTTATTAGGTTAAATGTAAAAACAATGAATAAAGACTATGACTATAGTCGTATTTTACTTATGATTTTATATATTTGTTCGTCATTGTGACTGTTGTCTCTTTTTCACGCATGAGAAAAACTTTGTATTTGTGTTGCACACTGCGTCCGTAGTCACAGTTTTTCAATTTGTGATATATAGTATACTGATTTGAAAAGATTATGATCATAATCGCAGTATCATCTGTTTATAGTTAACTTTGGACTACGATTATGTCGCAGTTTTTAACTTGAATGAATGTACAACGATCAAACTGTTTTTGTTAGGACTGTGACCATGGTCGTAATTTCATGTATCAATATAATTAATTACAGTCGCAATTTTTTGATTTGAGAGTAATTATTATTTGAGTACTACGACCATGGTCGCAGTTGAAATGCAAAACTAATAACTTTTTATTTATAATTACAGAGTAGACTTACATTTTTCTGTAGTAAATCATTTGTTTCTTATCATATGACAACAATATTTTTGTTTAATATATTAGGTCCGCGATCATGATAGCAGTATTTATAAAACCACTTAGAAGTCCTGTGATTATTGCGATGCATGAAAGAAATATACTTTACATGTATTTTAAAAATATGAAAGACCATTTTTCAGATAAAGTAAATTTTATTTATAACATAATATGGTCAGAAAGAGACCTTACAAAAAAAAGCATTAAAAGCTCTTAAAGACAAAAATAAGGTGAATATCATAAAATCCTAGTCCTCGTCGTCATCATCATAAGCAGATTCGTCATCTTCATTCTTCTTGTCTTCTTGTTCATTATTTCTTTCCTCATCTTCTCCCTTGTCGACCGGCTCGTTATCCTCTTCGCTTTCTTCATATTTTGAGGGTACTTTGGTTCGTTGATAAGCTCCCAGAATGGATCGTCTGTATCAAACTTTTCTTTCTATCCGTGTCGAGAAGAATCTTCAGAGGATGTGCCCAAAGAAAGCACGCCTTCAGGATTAGAGGACATGCTTTCATCAAGCATGTCTTTATAAAGTGGCAGAGAAATAAGTTCCTCCTCACCAGGCCCCATGAAAACTACATCATCCTCATGAAGAAGAGGATCAAATAAAATATTATTTGATGTAGTGAGATAGTCAAAGAAATAAAGTTCAGACTGCCATCAGATTCACTAGAATCCCTGAAAGAAAGAGGACCGGTAGGAGAATGATTAAAGTTAAAATCTAAGTGTTCAGAGGAAGAAGATGGGAAAGACATGATTTAAGAATAAATTATTTCAGAAAGATGGGAAATCAAATTGAAAAGGAAGAACACAAATTTCTTTTTTAGATATGAGATATTTATAATATATTAGTTACAAGCATAATAAAAAGGCCAATACTGTGAAACTACATAAATAGTAATAATAAGTGTTATAGGTAACGGTTGAGTATTCGAAGAAGTGATAAAAAGAAATTAAATATTTAATTGAAGCAGTTATGGTTGGAGAATCCAAAGAATCCCCTTTTTTTCAGAGGTGTATTATGTGAACTACAAATTAGCTTTTTATAGAATATTTTTCCTATATTTTTAGATTTTGAATGATGCACATCTTTCCTTTATGGAGATTAATTTAGTGTACATCTTTTTTCGAGATTGTTGCTGTATCACGGTAGATAGAATATTAATTACTTCAATTAAGTCAGAGTAATTAATATAGTATATTATAAGATCTGATAGACGCGGACTGCTCTTATGGCTGCAGAGCTTATCTACTTTGTTAAGTCTGATCATTGCTAGGACTGCGACTTTTGTTGCATTTTATAAACGATCAATATTATGTTGCATATGGCATGCGAATAAGGACTGTGACTATAGTCGCAGTGCTTAACGATAACATATTTCATCTATTATTTTTATGCAAATAAGAAATGTGATTAGGGTCGCAATCGTGATATAAGATTGGAAGTTATGTTATATTAAGAGTGTGACCATGGTCGTTCTGTAAAAAAGTTTACGGTCAGGAACGCACTCGTGATATAAGATTGCAAGTTTTGTTATATTATGACTGCGACCATGGTCACATTGCTAATATATTTTCTTGATTATATTTTTGAATGTATGTGTACTGCGGCCTTGATCCCATTTATAATATACATTAAGAATAAAAAGCATTTCATTATTTTTTTGTATGTACTGCGACCTTGATCCCACTTATAAGTCTGACCACAGTCATAGTTCATTAAAAATTGCATGAAATATTATCCAACCAATCTACAAATATTGTGACAGTTATGAAGATATCTAATTTATAAAATTCTTTAAAATAAATCATCAACCATTGTATTTCATTATTTTTTTATACTATACATTTGTAATACAAAAAAATATATACGGTTGCTCCACATCAAATTTTATTTTCCTATTCATTTTACTTTCTTTTATTAAACCTATATGAATTGAAAATAGTGCGAAAATAAACAATAAAAACACTATATATTAAAACCAATTTTTTAGGTTCACGCATGTTTTTTACCTTTTACTGCTGCTTTTTTTTTACTCATCATCTTAACCCAATATTTTTTCTCTTTATATTTTTGATGTAGGTGAATTAGGAAATTTATAACTACAAATAAATTCAACAAAAATTACTTTGTAAATTATAAATTTTTTGGTAAAATTTTGTTGTAGATGAGTTTTTGCTAAGTTAGAAGTAAAAATGGAGGTATTTTGGTCAACTTAATTGAAGGTTCTTTAGGTGGGATTTTTGGGTTTTTTTATTGCCAACACTCTGCCCCCGATATGTGGCATAGATTGGGCCATGTCACTGCCGGCTGAGGAACTCTCTCAGCTAGCGGTTGAGTTACAGATACCTTATATATATATATCAGAAATATGTATATTTGCCGACAACTGAGGAGCTCTCTCAGCCTGCAGTGACGTGGCACATTATTTGTCACACTAATAAGTTGTGGCCCGCTTATTAGAATAAGTTAAATTACTAAATGCCCCTCAGTAAAAGGTACTTGTTTCGCTATTATTTATTATTATTATTCTCCCTATTTCTTTTACCGCTCGTTGTCGATTTACGTTTTCCTTTTCCGGTCATAATGTTGTTTTTGAAAATAGCGATTTTCAGATCAGGTTTTTCTCCTTTTTTATTTTAATGTCGACGTCGGAGCAGTCCACTTCCCCTGCTAATTCTGGTCACAATCGTAAGCGATCTATATCTCTCGACTAAATATGGACCATATATCATCTGGTTCAACTTCCTCTCAGAATATTAAAAGTATTGAAGGGTTGAGATCTTTGCATGCTGATCAAGAGGTTTTTATTTTATCATTTTTTCCCACAATTTCTTATATGTAGAAGATTTTGTGTAGCGTATATAAAACTGCGACCTAGGTTTTGTTTTACATAATAATATAATCACTTTTACTAAAGTCTTTTTTCAGAAACAATTTCACAGTTTTGTTAAATGCGATCTCAGTTGCACCTATTTAATTTAATACATTAAATTTTATGAACTGCGACCTTTAATACACTAAATTTTAAGAACTGCGACCATGGTCACAATTTGTATTAAAAATATTTTTTCAGTTGTCAAAGCTAGCTTTATAACTGCGACCTTAGTCGCAGTCCTATGTTTTATAGTTCTGACACGTGTCCAGGTCAATTATATCTATCTTATACACTAAATTTTAAAAACTGTGACTTAAGGTCGCAGTATATACTAATGAGAGAGTTTCACAGTTATTATTCACGTTTTTTAAAAGCCTGGCCATACGAAAAACTGCGACTACGGTCGCAGTCTTTTATTCAGAAGTTGTAGATTTCTTTATATCTGCGACCTTGGTCACAGTTTTAATTATTACAGTTTAGAAATGTGATTTCAATTATTTGTTTTTATTTAGTTCAACAATTTATTTTGTAGGATCTGAATTCACATGAAGAAATGTTTGGTAGCTCAAATCATTTTAGGGAAACAGTTTTCCACGGACGATGAAACATACAACTTCTATAATTCTTATGCAAGGAACAGAGATTTTGGCGTGAGAAGAAAAGAAATAGATAAGTCACGGAGGCCTCCTCATGAAGTTATTATCAGAAAATTTTGTTGCAATAAGGAGGGTGTGAAGAAGTTGTGTGACAAAAGACAAGATGGGCTTACAGTCGACCGTCGAATTGACACTAGAGTAGCGTGTCCTACTGAGATGCATGTGCGTCTTTGTTTTTTATTTGACAGAAGATCTTGGGTTGTCATCAAGTTTGTTGATTCTCATTCACATGAATTATCAAGCCCGGATAAGGTCTATCACTATTCCTGTCACCAGACACATCAATCAAAGATTAACAGAAGCATTTGAGCAATTTGGTTAATGTAGGAATTCGCCCTTCAAATATTTCCCGTGTCGTTAATACAATGAATCACAGAGAAGGTTGTGAAGAAGTAAGCCCGCAACAAGTTATTAATTTTACTCGTCACCATAGAAGTAACATTGACCATGAGTTTATTTCGATCATCAAATATTTTTAAGAAAAAGCCGAGTTTGATCCAGAATTTTTCTTTACCAGTGAAGTCGACAATGCAGACACACTTAGAAGCATTTTTTGGGCTGATGGAAGAGCAATTTTCTCGTATCTGAGTTTTTGTGATGTGATTGTTTTTGACACAACATACAAGACTAATCACTTGAACCTGCCATTTGCTCCATTCACTAAAGAGAATCATTATCGGCAATCAATTTTGTTTGGCTGTGCATTGTTTGCGGATGAGCAGAGGGATACATTTGTGTCGCTATTCAATAAATGACTCAAATGCATGCACGGAGTTGCACCAAGTATGATTATTACTGATCAGGATGCCTAGATCGATGATGCCATCAAGATGATTTTTCAACTACTCGGCATCGGTACTGTTTTTGACATGTACGAAAACATATTGCCGAGCAACAAATCCTGATGACGAACAAGAATGGAGAAGATTTTGTCTCTGATTTTCATCTTTGGTACATCTCCCGTGATATAAGCACATGCGAGGAACGATGGAGATTGATGAATGAAAAATATCATTTAGAAGAAGAAGAAGACAGTTGGTTGTTGAAGATGTACAGATTGCGTGGAGATTGAGTTAATGCATATCTCAAGAATATTTTCTGTATTGGAATGACAACCAGTCAGAGGTCTGAGAGTATTAATTCTTTCTTTGATAGTTTTGTGAATGTAAACACGAAAATAGTTGAATTTATCCACCAATATGATAAAGTTGTCACTGCCCATCGTAATTCTGAATCTCAACAAGACTTTTGGAGTTTGAATTCTATGCCCAAATTTACATTGAATCCATATGAGATGCAAGTTTCAAAGTTGTATACCCTAAAGATTTTTCAATTGTAATGACACTCTTTTCACAAGAGTTGGAACACAATGGACCCGGAGCAAAATATTTGGTTGGTGAATTTTCAGAATCAAAATACACTTGAGAAAAGGTCAGTTTATGAGAATTTTGATGAACTTGATGTGTATTATAGTTGCTTATTATTCGAAACAGAGGGTATCCTTTGTAAACATATTCTTTGCATTTTGTGCCGCAATCACGTTACAAATTTACTAGAATCCTATATGCTACAGAGATAGAGGTTGGATGCACTTTACAAAAATGTTGCAATTGAAAATGGCATTAGGCCTTTTCCTATTCAAGGCACTCGAGGGATGGTTAGACTGTGGACACTTCATTCTAAATTTAGTGCAATTCTTGAAATGGTAGTCGATTCTGATATCCATCTTTCAAAGGTTGATGCTATTTTAAAAAGATTTGCTGAAGAAACTAGTAATGAATACAAAATCAGGTCAGTAAGTTATCAACCATCATAGTCTAAAACAAATATTGGTTCCAGTGGATCCGTCGTTGGTCTGCGGGATGGTGAAGAATTGACTATACGCGATCTAATTGGTCCTGTACCATCCAAGGGGAGGTCTAAAGGTGCATCAAGGCTTAAGTCTGGTTTTGAAGATTCTCTATCATAGAAGGAAGTGAAGCATCGAAAATGTGAAAACTGTCAATAGCTGGGCCATTATAGAACTGGTTGTCCATTATTGGTATGAAATTAAACCTGTTATATAATTTAATTTAAAGTTTGATGTTTCAAATTCTTACCTTTCATTTTAATTACAGAGGAAGTAGTTTCATGTTGCGGCTACCTAGAACGAATAAAGTTTTCATTTTTACATCTTCAGTGCGACCATGGTCGCATTGTTAAAGAAAGAGTCATTTCATGTACTGCGACCTGGGTCGCAGTATAATCACATTTTTTGTTCCTTTTCAAGTGTTTCCCATCTA
Source organism: Agave tequilana (assembly GCA_038442645.1). Classification (NCBI taxonomy): domain Eukaryota; kingdom Viridiplantae; phylum Streptophyta; class Magnoliopsida; order Asparagales; family Asparagaceae; genus Agave; species Agave tequilana. The sequence continues at coordinate 42,486 of JAVJIF010008423.1, forward strand.
ATGTTCTTTTGTAAGCTGTTGTACTCTAAATTTCACTGCGATAATGTAGGCCTATATGTTTTCTTTTTAGTTCATTAACATAGACTGCGATCAGAGTCGCAGATCATATTTGACTATATTTGACAGCGACTTTGGTCGCAAATATGAGATTTACAATGAGAAGTTTATTTTCATAACTGTGACCAGAGTCGTAGTTTATTATTTCACGAGAAAATTTTGTTGCTTTTCAAGTGTCCCCCGTCTCTTGTTATCATAATAACTTTTGAATACAGTTGAAATATTTTTTTAAAAATCTATTGCGACAATTTTTCCATATATGTTATGTTTTAGTTCATTGAATGTAGACTGTGACCAGGGTCGTAGTTCATATTTGACTATTTGGCATCGACTTTATCGCAGTCTACAACAGTTACAGAAAGAGCAGTGTATTTTCATAACTGCGACTAGATTCGCAGTTTAAATTTCACGGGAAACTTCTATTGTTTAATTCTCAAGTTTGAATGAAATATTACATTAAGTTTTTTAATTATGTTACTAGTTTAATATGCTGAGATATGGTTATAATTAAATTGTATATTGTGAAAATTAGACCTTTTCAATTTTGCACTGTGACCTTGGTCGTAGTTTAGATTATAATCTTAAATTAGCCATTTATTTATCTCCGGTCGCTGATATTATTTTTTTAATAAATTGTGACAATAGTCGCAGTGTATCCCATTTTATTTAATTTTAACATTTTTCTGGCTTAGAGATTGGATCACATTGTTGACATGTAAGTTCGACATAGCCCATTAAAATTTGCCACAGTACTTCCTTATTCCAACAACCATAAGAATAAAATTAGTGAAAAAGTGCCACCAGTAAAACTAAAATTAAGTCAAAAATATTTATAATTAACACAATTAACATTACAAAAAGGCTTAAATATTTATAAAAAATATAATACATATTTAAAAGTACTAATCTAGTCGTCCTCGTCATCACTATCATAATCAGATTCGTCATCTATATTATGACTGTATTCTTCTTCCGTATTGCTTTCCTCCTCTTCCTCCTTATTACCGCCACTCTTCTCTTCTCTTTCTTTCTCTTCATAGCAGTATTTCGGTTCATCAATGAACTCCCAAAACATGTCATCTGTATCAAGTTCATCCTCTGACCCATAGCGAGGGAACAATTCGGAACTATGCATCCAATCATCATTAGACGATTGGCTTCTTTCTGGTGAAGATGGTGGAGAAGACATTTTTTAATCTTTTTCTGAAAATTAAAAGAGACGAATTTCAAAAATGTAATTTAGTCTGTTTGTTATCCTCTAATGGACACCCTTTACATATAAATAATTCAGGAATTTCAAAAGGTTTATGCTCTCAAACTACGTGAACATGGCGTAAATTTATTATCTGTCTTTTTTCAAAAAGTGCATACTTTCTAGGTAACTATTCAGTTTTCGAAAACAGGTAAAAAGTTAATATATTTTTACATGTAATTACTTTTTACTTTGAATACGCAAGACTATTATTATTTTAGTTTCTTACGATAGAAAAAGACAGGGAGGATCATGTTTACTTTTCGTTAAATTAATTATTTTAATAAAATTTAAAACATATATCGTTATGTGTATAAAAATTTTGGAGTTCCGAATTGGGCAATGCGACAATGGTCGCAGTGCGATCTGAAATATGATTCATTAACTGTGACCGCGATCGCTATCTCAATTAAATTAATAGAATGCAAATAAATAATACATTTTTTTACAGACGAAATTATGCATACTACGACCATTGTTGCATTATAAGCAAACGATACAACTTCCGAGTTCATGACTGTGACTTTGATCGCAGTATAAATTCTGAACTCATTATTTGTTTTTAATACCACTGTGACCTAAGTAACATGCACTTTGTTACATCAATAGAATGGAAATAAGGAAATCTCAGTGGATTGTATAACAAATGAATAAAAATGTATACAAATTACATTAATAAAGCCAACATACCTGCTTTACAAATAGGATACATTTATAATAAAAAAAATGATGTATATGAATTAATTAACAATTTTATAATTAAAAAATTAAGTCAATTTCCAATCTTCAAATACCATCCTTCTTATAAATTCTGTTTCTTCATCCCAACTTTTCTCTTTGTCTGTGAGTAACATGTATGCAAGTTCACTTCTTAGTCTCTGTACAGTGGCCGCCTTCACAGTATAAACTATTGATGGAGTTACAAATACTATGCATTCGATGTACTTGCATACATATACAGCGCAATCAACACTGAAATTTGTACATGAAATCATTACATGAGATTAAATTTTTGTACTAAAAATAAGTAGAAAATATGTTGAGTAAATGTCACAAGAAAAGAATACGTGTTTGCATGTTGGGGACATCTTGCGTATTTTATATATGTTTTTTTCATCCTTTTATTGAAATCAATTTCAAAAATTTGTAATAATCTTTCTTTCTGCAATGTCAAAAGAATATAAATATTAATCAAATTAAATGCAAATTTCAGTAATTGCAAGATTAAAATCAACTCACCATTATTCTTGCATCTGTTTGATAAAGCTTTAATATATTACTTGATTTTTCTACTGGGACCAAAGAGTTATGAAAAATCCACTCTCGTGTTTGGCAATCAAATACCAACAACATCCAATGAAATCTAGCTTCCTTGGCACTGTATTTATGATTGATCGGGAAGAACATGTACTGCACATCACTTCTCCAGTTTTTCAACAACTGATTGATGAAATAATCTTCCAGATCTCTATTTTTGGACACAACACCGTGCTGTAAAAGCCAAAACAAATTCAAACATTTTTATATTTAATAATAAAATACAATCAAAATATCAAAAACGATATGAAAAACAAATCTTATATTTTTAATTACTAATTTGGTAGCAGTTTGAATGATTCTGCCTAAAATAATATGACTGCGACCAAGGTCGCATTGTGGTTATTGTTAGTTATATTTTTGGCTGCGACTTAGATGGCATTCATCAAAATTCAGGAGTAATTTTTAAAGTTTACTTGGCAACTGCAACTGCGACCAAGGTCACAACCAGCATTATTCAGCTTCTTTTTAAGATTACTTAGCAAGTGAGACTGCGACCAAGGTCAACTGGCAATATTAAGCTTATTTTTTAAGTTTACTTAGCAACTGACTGGACTGCGACTAAGGTCACAGACAAATCATTATGCCTTATCAGCAGTAAAAGCGATTAGTAGAATTTTTAACCATCAAAATTTGAAAGTACTACATTTATTATTAAATTGATGTTTTAATTAACTATAAAGGAGAAAGTAGATGTTTACCCAAGCTTCACTTCTAAAGAATATACTTTTTAATCCTCCTTTCTTCTCTAGATGCTTCATATGAATTATATTGGCATCTAAATCTCTACTGAACATCAGGTCCTCAATGTCATTTTTTGCAACCAATATTATGTTGTCAGTATCCTGATATGCAGTAGAACTACAAGGAAAAAAGTTAATAATTAGATTGTTCCAATATAAATATCTTATATTTTTCATGTAATTTGATAAAATTAATTAATTTACTCAGAGGAGGCTTTGTCAAGAAAATTTTTATGAGAGCTTGTTGATGTGGCTGCAGAATTCTGTATGCAGTGGTTTCAGTTAATTCCCTGATTTTTGGCTGAGTGTCTGAAATATGTTCATTGCCAAAACCAGTGACAGAAGCTGAGCCGCAGGCTGTGGAGAGGATCTTCATTAGTTTTCTTTTTTTGTTTTGGATAAACGAAGTCAGAGTTATCGTGATCTCTTTCAGCGCGCTTGCGTTCTTTGACTCCCCTTTCGATCCTTCCTTTAGATTAATCCAAAATATTTCTTTTTAACGCTTGCTTCTAAGCAGGAGTTTGTTCTTGATTTTTTTCATCAGAAGCTTTGTCTCTATAGACTTCAAGTATCTGTTAAGTTAAATTTAAAGAAAAAGTGGGAAAATCTTCCCCAGCAATTCTTACTTCGAATTCAGATCACTTGAAATCCTCTTCTTCCTTTTTCTTCTGCTTTTCCATCTGCTTCCTCATATTTTTTTGCTTATTGTCCTCTTGAATTTTTCTCTTTTGCTTTATTTCTTTCATCCTCCTCTTCTCTATCTCCTCTTCCTCCTTCCTCCTCTCCTCTTCTTTCATCCTCTTCTTCTCCTTCTCCTGCTCTTTCCTCCTCTTTTACGATTTTTCTCGTTCTTTTCCTGCAACTGCCTCTTCTTCTCCTCATCTTCCTTCCTCTTCTTCTCTTTCTCCTTCTGCTCTTTCCTCCTCTTCTCCTTTTCTAGAATTTTATGATTTTTCTCCTCCTCTTCCTGCAACTGCCTCTTCTTCTCCTTCTCTTCTTTCCTCTTCTTCTCTTTCTTCTCCTACTTTCACACTTCCCTCCTCCTCTTCTCCTTCTCCAGCTCCTCCCTCTCCTCATCTCCTCCTCTCCTCCTCCTTGCAGTAGTGGCTGCTCTCAACAGCTCTTCTTCTTTTTTCTTGACTTTTAATTTCTTTTGCTGCTTTTTAAGTTTTCTTTTCTCTCTTCTCTCTCTTCTTTTTTCTTTAATTCAGCCTTGCGAGCTTTTTCATTCTCTATTTTTTCAATTTTTCTTTCTAGCTCATAAACATATGCTCTCAAGAACTCATTTTCCTTCTTCAAAGTTTCTATTTCTTTAGCTTGTTTATCCCTTGGTGCTGGCAAATAACCTGCAATAGTTGGTTCTTGTCACGCGTTGGTTCATCAACTATTTCGACAGGCTCTACTTCTGTATCGGCCGGGATGTTAGATTCAATATTTACTTCTTCTTCTTCTTCTTCATCGTCTTCTTCAACAGGAAGACCAATCATATTTTTTTCATCATTTGAAATGTTGGTCATTCGACAAAAAATTTGAAAAAAATATAAACTGCGATTTTAGACAAATCTTATAATTATATCGCAGATGAATGAAACTTATACTAGCAGAGCTATCATGTAAACTGCGATCTTGGGACATTAAATCAGACAAGTAAATCTATACTGTGACTGTAATCCCAGTACAAATCAATTAAATAAATATAACTGCGACTATTGTCGCAATTTATTTATAACGAGCTATCAAGGGAACTGCGACCATTGTCGCACACTGTTGAACTTTAATCAAAGGAACGCGACAATGGTCGCACTCCATTAAAATGTATAAAATTATAATGAACAGTATTTGGTCGCTACTATTAAAAACTTACCATATTTGTGTCAATGTCATTTAGATCACTTTCAGCCAGAGATCTGCTAATGTTTTAGAGGTCCCATCTTACTGTCCGTGGGTTTTGTCCTCCAAAGCAGACCTCAGCTCAAAAATAACATCCCTTTCACAGAGCCAATATTGCAAAATGTGTTATTATGTTAGTTTACATAAACATTGTCAATATATAAGCAAATTTCAATAATGTTTGCCAAGTATGATATTATACTTACAATAATTTGCACGGAGCATCCTTGCAGCTCAAATGTGGTGTGCCTGAAGATGTCCATTGACTCGATCAGGAATTGTCAAATAGCTTTAGCCCAGCATATGGTCTTCATCAGCTGCATATTGACAATTTGTTCTACAATATACTACAACACCGTACATTTACTATTAGAAAAGAATAGAGTGGCCGACATATGTAGGATGATTATTGTTGTAAAGTCTTGAGCTGCAAGTCTTTATTTGTCTCTTATAATTTTATTTAAAGTCACTTGCTGCTCAAGCTGTTCATCCTTGGTCACATCTAATTTAGTCCTCCTTTTCTTGACCAGAAGATCATCCAAAGCTTCTTCAATGGATAATTTCGTGATCTTCTTTATATTAGGAAATATTATATTAGAAAAATTATATTTTATAACCCCCATGTCTTTCATTGTACAGGTCTTATTCATAATAAAATCGGCTCCGTTGATAGGCAGAGTAAAACTAATGGCAACATCCTCTACTGTTAACTCAATTTGTTTGCCCCCAATTAGAAAGGTCCTTATATCCCTATCATATTGGTCTATAATTTTCAGCAGACTAATGTTTGATTTTAAGCCTTTTCCAGTATCAAATTCCTCATTGTAGAAGGCCATGAAAATTGGGCCAAACGGTATCGCCTTCATCGCATCTACAAAATCGGCCTGAATGTGCTTTCTGAATTTTCTTATGAATTCGCACATAGGCTTTAGGCTCGATCTCATAGGATAAACCTTCAGTTCTTAATTACCTATAGATGCAGAAACATTAAAAACATTAGTATAAAATATCAGGTCGCAGTACATTTAAATATAATTTGAAAAGAAAAAAAGACTGCGACCTTGGTCACAACAGTCTTTAATAAACTATAATATACTACGACCAAGGTCGCACTGATATATTACACTGCGACTTCGGTCACAATTTTCTAATTAAACCAAATAATTTACCAATGATATCCTTTATTTCTTCATACAGTGACCAGGGTCGCAGTGTCCAATTAAGCTAATTTAGTAGAATATAACACACTGCGACCATGGTCGCACTGCAATTTTTCAGCTAACTGAAATAATTTACCATGAAGGGGCCTTTGTATCATCATACTGTGACCAGGTCACAATATTCGATTAGGTAACATAGTTTAACAGACTGCGACCATACCCCCAAAAAAGAAAAAAGACCGGCAACACTGCGACATCAGTCGCAGAGTTTTAGTAAAAAAAACTTAAAAAAAACGGACGTGAATAATTTTTAAAACAAATAATTTTTAAAAGTCTGCGACCAAGGTCACATAAATCTAAGACGCTAATTCAGATAACTGTGACCCAAGTCGACATAAAAGAGAATGAAAAAAACTTTGACCTTGGTCACTGTGTTAAAAAATTAAAAATTTTAAAAAAAATCTCTAAAATAAAACTCTTTTATCTTAAACTATAAACTTGATTTAAAATTTCAGTGTAAAAAAAAAAAGTTTTAAACCACAAAATATACTTATTTTTTATGTTACCTCTTTAAATCATAAAAAGCGAATCTTTCTCTCTTATTTACGACCATGGTCGCAAGTTCTTAAAACAAAATATTTAACTATTTTTTTTAAAAATCAATAATCTTGAAAATTTTAAAAAATCAAAAAAACTTCGTAAAAATACAGTTCATCAGACACTTTTAATTTAAGTTACGTTAAAATAGAAATATTTCTGAAAAAATAAAAGGGAATCAAAACTAAAAAAAATATAACTATTAAAATTTACAAACCCTAAAAAAAAATTTCTGGGTTTGCCCATTACCTTTTTTCGCGAATGATTTCTTTGGCGCCATCTTTAGCAGATATTTTTTTTAAAAAAACTAATTTTTGAATGAAAATGATCAGAAAATTTAGGAAACAATTGATCGGGGCGGAACTAGCATTCGGAAACATGCGTATTTATGAAATCAATGTAAAAGCTCATATGTGCTAATATTCCCTCGATACTTCCGTTATAGCATTGGCTCAATGGGTCGAATCCACAGGGACAGGAGGCGATAGAAGTAGTAACAGTCTTTATTTACGTGTTATGTTAACAAGTCTTCTTTGTTAAAAGAATTAGAAAAAGGAAAGGAAAAAAATCAAGCATGTGGTAGGTGGAGAGATGATGAAAGCGATGTAAAAATAAAAGAAAAGTGGTTTGGAAAATAAATAAGAAAAGAAGATGAAACAAAGATGAACTAAGAAGGTGGTGAAAATAATGAAGAAAATGATAAAAAGAATTTTGGAAATTGATTTTTAAAACAAGATAAAAGAAAACTCATGGCTACTAACTACTAATTGCTCCACTAATCATGCTAACCTCTTAGTGATAGTTGCCTCACATGGATTCTTAGCCATCACTAATCCTTGGCTTCAAAAGACGATACAGAGCATGACCTATAAGATTGTTCTTCTACATTCAAACAATACATCCATACCACTAATAAGTTGCAAGCTACTATTAAATCATCAAAACCGGTTAGAGGTGAGCATGAAATAAAGAAGACATTATAAGTTAGCAAGTTAGTGGGTTAGGTGTTAGAAATGTTAGAATGTTAGAATCCATCATCATGAGCCATCAATGGCTCTTGCAAGAGCGATGCCTTGTAGAGGCTATTAGATTTATGTGGATTGTCAAGTAAGTGGTTAGATGGTTAGTGGTTAGTAGTTATATTGCCATAAGGAGAAAAGTTAGCTAAGAATCATGTAGAAGATGGAGAAAATTACATTGGAGAAGAAAGGAGGCACCTTTACATAGATTGTCACCATCTATTATATCAATCCCTCTCTATCTCTCTCTGAATCTCTCAGCCCTACTACAAGATCTAAAAAGGAAATACAAATACAAAAGAAAAGAAAAGAAGAACACCTACACTATCCTACAATAAAACATAGAAACCCTATCCAAAAATCAAAATCTGCTTCGTTTTGGGTCTCTACAGGGGTTTTTATAGGCAAAGAGGCCTTCTAGAAGATGAGACGGGGCCACGCGTCGAAGATCGACGTGTGGCTCCACCCAATTGCCGCGGACCCGCTGTTATTGCCGCGGATCTGTGACAAAACCAGGGAGTTAACTCCCTGGTTTTGACGAGGATCTTGCTATATCTTCGAGGTCCTTCATGGTATATCCCAATTATGGTATTTTTGCTCGAATATTCATCTAACATGCGCAAAGGTCTAGATTCAATACATCTTCTAGATGTTCCCTTGCTTGGTCTCCAAGAAATCTGGAATTCATTACCAAAAAATGGGGTTAATTAAGCTCTTATTACTCCTTTGCCCTTAAACTCTTGATTTATCTGCAAGAGAGACCAAAACACAATGTAGACCGACATTTTATTCATAAATCTGTAGGAAAATGCGATATAATAATGCAGAATTGTAGACTAATCAACAATAGCACTAAATTTTCAGATTGATCAACTGATAATTTTAAATCTATAAATTTTTTTGAAAGGAAAAATTTTACATACAGTAAAAAATTATGGGGGAAGGTATTTTCGTCAAAGCGATTATTGAATTGACTGATACTAACTCGGGCGGAAATTTTTGGTTTTTGTTCGCTAAACTTAATGTCAAATTCATGGCTATTATGTTGCCACGTCCCGCCGGCTGAGAAACTCTCTCAGCTATCGACTGAGGTACAGTAACCCCTATATATATACACACACAAGAATTAATGGATTACAACGATTGCACTAGTTTTACATGGGATTGGATTAAAATGGCTATACCAGCTGTACATAGATTACATTCCTGCGAGGAGATCGACTCAGGATATCCCTGATAAGCAGGACATGGTTTTGACTAAATTCAAAACCATTCCTTATCTTCATCCTAGTATCCTTACTCAAGCTCAAGTGGTTGTAAACACACATTAAGCTTGCGAAACAGATCCTAAAACCGAACTGAAGACAAGGCCTTGGTGAAAAAATCAGCAACTTGAGAAGAACTAGGCATGTGACAAACATGTACTAGCCCACATCCCACAATATCACGAATAAAATGAACATCAATTTCTACATGCTCGCTGCGATGATGGGAGATTGGATTTTTAGCTAGGTGAAAAGCACTGATGTTATCACAATATCGAATGGGAGGTGCTGTTGACCGGATGCGAAGGGTCTGAAGAACATGAAGAAACCATAAAATTTCTGCTTCTGTGCTTGAATGGGAAACAACAGCTTGTTTCTTTGCTATCGAAGATAATAAATCTGGCCTAAGACAGACAGAAAAACTAGTAATAAACCGCCGATCATCAGGACAACCAGCCCAAACAGAGTCAGAAAACACATGAAGACGAAGATACCCACGAACATGAAGATGGGTGCACCAATAAAATCGAAGGCCCAAGTGTAATGTACCTTTGACATAACGTAATATACATTTGGCAGCAATTAGGTGAGCTATTTGTGGATTCTGTGTAAACTGACAAACTTGTTTAACAACATAAGCAATATCGGGACGTGTCATGGTAAGGTAACTGCAGAGCTCCCAAGTTGTCTGTAGCCTGTGACATCCTGAAGTGGCTCACCATCATCCCGACTAAGATGAGAGCCTGGAGCAATAGGGTTTTTATTGGCTTGGTTTCGGTTTGGCCAAATCTGTCCAAAAATTCAACAACGTAACGTGTCTGAGTCAAGGTAAGGGAGTCTGCTGAGTGATGTACCTTCATACCCAAAAATAATGTAGCTGCCCAAGATCTTTAAGATCAAACTGAGAGCCAAGAGATCAAATCAAGTTGCCAACAAGAGTCTTGTTACTACCTATAACAATAATATCATCTACATAGACGAGAACTAAAAGAATATGGTCTGATTGGAGTAGCATAAATAAAGAAGCATCATAGGCACAATTTGAGAACCCAAGGCGAGGAAGATATGAACTGAATTTATGGTCCCATACGTGAGGGGCCTGTTTCAACCCATAAAGCGCCTTATGAAGCTTGCAAATATAATCAAGGTGCTTTAGATCTCGAAAACTTGGAGGCTGTAAAGCAAAGATGGTCTCAGAAATTTCACCTTGCAAAAAAGCATTTTTAACATCAAGTTGTCAAAGCTGTTTGGACATACATATTGCAAATTGTTACTACATTCCTACATTTATTCTGTAATAATTCCTATAACTCACTTGTCTTAATGTCTAAATTCATACAGGAAATGATAGAGAGAATATAAGTATAAATCCTATCCAATTAAATTCAAAACTTCAAATCAACGGGAATCTATTCAAATCTAAAGCTTCTAGAAGCCATCTTATCTGAAGACCGTGTTGGCCCAATGGCCTTCCACTCTAGTTTTGATGATGATCAACACTCATGTAGTTATGTTTACTAATATTCTTGTGTTTCTAAGTTTCAGATCATTAACAGGATATTAGTTGGTGATTAGCTTCAACAAGATGATTAGAAGCTATTCATGGTGATTCCGGTGCCAAAGCTTAAAGATCATACCTTTGCACTTGGAGAATCACGGAGTTTGGACCGAGTCTACTTGAAGATGGAAGATCGTCAAGAAGACTTAGGTATCCTAGTTTAGATTATGAGTTTTAGATCCATTTGTAAAGCTTAGTATAGTTGATATGCTCAAGTGCACAAAACACACGTTTTATGATTTGATATTTGGTTTTTATGAATAGTTGATCAAAACAAGTTTACATGTTTTATATGAATAGTAGATGTATTCTAGTTATACATACATGGTTTAACTTGCTAAACAAACTTATTTTGATATCCCTATTCATGTTTTGGAAAAATCAAGTTTGATAAAAATACAAGTTTTGTTTTTGATAAAATTTGCAAGACACAAAAATAAATTGATATGTTAATATATTGTCTTGAAATTTTTATCACAGGTGTATGTTTTAATATAAAATGATAAAACATATTTTGTGAATTTTTTAGAAGTGTTAAAAGATTTTTAGAAAATATTTTACACTGTTTTTCTGACCCTGCACTGTGCCTGCCAGGCCAATTCGGTCGACCGGACCGGTCGACCGCACCAAGTGGCCGGTCGACCGGGTCGGTCGACCGATGTGCACAATCATGCACGCTGGCGACACATGTAGTCGGTCGACCGGACCGGTCGACCGAGTTGAGAGCTCTGCTCTCGGGAATTTTCGGTCGACCAGACCGGTCGACCGCTGCTGCCCAACGGTCACATTTTTGACCGTTGGCGGTCGACCGGACCGGTCGACCGGCAGTTGGTCAGACTGCCACATCAGCCTAACGGCTAGTTTTTCCTAGGGGCTATATAAACCCCATCTCTTTGGGGATTTTGGCAAAGTTTTTCAAGAAGAAAAATACCAGTTTTCTGAAGTGTTTAAAAGTGTTTTAAAAGAGTTTTAAGTGCTAACAAGATTTATTCTTTGTGTTTTTGGGTTTTGAAAAAATCAAAGAAATTGGAATTTGGGATTTTTGTATTGGCTTTCATTCTTTATCTTTTACAAGAAATTTCCCAAGTGTTTTCTTTGAGTTCTTGTTTTCCAAAACACATTGTTTCCACACTTGAGCTATATCTTCTATCCTAAACTATTAGGATCTTTGTTTTGTGGAAAAAGAAAGAAAGAGAAGTGTTTGAGGTTGTTGTTGTAAACCTCTTGTGTTGTAACCCTCCTTTTATTTGTGAATCCCTCTTCGGTAGAGGTGATCGGAGTGGTATTGGTTTGGATCCCTCAAGTGTGAGGTGATTGGGATTGTGTTTGTAAGCCTCTTAGGTAGAGGTGTGGTTGTTGGTTGACACCTCTAGTGTGAGGTGTTGTGGTTTGTATTGAGAGAGGAGTTCGGTACTCCTTGGGTTGTAAGAAATCCTCTTCGGTAGAGGTTCCCTCGGTGGGAGTTGAGATAGTGAAAATCCTACACGGTGGTGTAGGCGGGGATGTAGAGCAAGGTGCTCGAACCTCGAAACAAATCTTGGTGTTTGCGTATTGATCCATTGTCTCTCTAACTCTCTCTTATAATTGTGCAAAGCATCATACTCATCATCATATCATACTTGCTTGTGTTGAGCATTGATTCATTCATATCATATATTGCTTGTGTTGTTCCTTGCATTTCTTATTGTCATATCTATTATATGCTTGGCTTGATTGTGTGTATTTCATATTGCTTGAATTGCTTGTGTGTGTGTGCCTAACTTATACTCATCCAACAAGAGCTTCACATAGCACCTCAACCCATTTCAAGGGGAATCAAGGGGAGTTAGTCCAGAGCCTCGCAAGGGGAATTCGGCTACACTTGTTGTATTGTATTAGTTTGTGCATAATTTGCATTAGCTTCCGCATTTAGCGCACTTAGTTTGCATTGAGTTTCTTAGATTAGCACTTACACCTATTCACCCCCCTCTAGGTGTTTTTCAATTGGTATCAGAGCTAGTGCTCCTGATACTTAGGCTTAACATCCTAGGAGTGATCCATTTGCTTGCTAATCTCATTTGCATTTGTTTGTTTGCACATTCATATATAGTTTACCATAGACTTCATGACCCCTCCTAGCTTTGACCCTTCCAACATTGATGTTTGGAAGTATAGGATGTCCATGTACCTAAAGACCCTAGGTTTGCATGTTTTCCTTGCGGCCACCAAGAGATGTTATCTTGGTGATTGCAATCATATAGGGGCCAATGCACTAGCCCTAGAGGCTATTAGAAGCACACTTCCTAAAGATTATCTTTTATGTGTTTCTAATCTTGATTCCGCTTTTGCAGTGTGGAACAAGTTGACAACAACCACCAACACCTCCGAGCTTCAAGTACAAATTTAAGAAGAGGAATCTAGTGGAGAATCCGATCCAAAATGCTTCATGGTCCAAGGGAATGACTCCCTTGAGGTACATTCGGAATCCCACCTAGATAGTGATTATGATTGTGCTAGTTCTTCAAATAATTATGTTGATCCCCATGCTTTAAATGAAGAACTTTCAATTGTTTGTGAAAAACTTATAGAAAAATATAAGATTTTGAAAAAGAAAAGTCTAGGAATAGAAAAAGAAAATATGTGTTTGAATTCTAGACTTAATATTGCTTTGCAAGAGAAAGAGGAGATCTCTAATGATAGGAATTCATTAAGATCTCAACTTAATCTTATATTAAAAGAAAATGAATTTTTGAAAAATAAAAATGATTGTGAAAACCTTTTAAAGAAGAATGAAAACTTGTCTTCTAAAATTGATTTTATTTAAAAGAGAATGTTGCTTTGAAAAACAAAATTATTTCTATTTCAAATGACTTGAATGCTTGTTTAGAGAAAAATAATGTTTTACATAATAAGATTGATTCTCATGTTTGCCATGCTAGGGTAGTTTCACCTAAATCACCCATTGCATGTTCCACTTCTTCTATGCTTGAGAATGATATAAATTTGTTAAAGAAGAAAATGGATTGTTTGGGCTCCACTATGAGCCAATGTGCCATGAACCACTCACGGTTGGAAACCTTGGTTCGAAAGAAACAAGTTCCAACTTCTATGCATGCACACCCTCCACGGCATACACATGCTCCACACGGACACACTCCTCACATGTATGCTCATGTGTACACTTGTACACATTGTGGACGTAAGGGCCACCTTGCTAAATTTTGTTATGATAGATTACATACTCCAAATTTAGCAAAGAAGTTTGTTTGGGTTAGAGAAGGGACTAACCCCCATGGACCCAACAAGATGTGGGTACCAAAGACCACCCCTCCTTTTGTTTATGATGTAGGTGTGGGCTCTCACATGACGTGAGAGTGATGACACCTTGGAGTGGATGCGTTCCGGACTTCATGGAAATCAAATTGGATGCATCACTTTCAAGGGAAGATTTGGTGGAAATGACCACCATGTTTTGGAGACAAGGAGAGTTGCTTCTTCGGTTTTGGTAACAATCCTTTACTCCCATTTATTGTTTACATGCTTTCCATGTTTTAATGTTTATAGCATGTTTTTTGATGTCTATGGATTAGTATGTTCATTCCATGTTTATTAGATCCTTAACATACATGTATAGTATTTGAGACACATATGCTTATATGAACCCATATTTAGTGTTCTCACTTTTGTTTAAGCTATAATGTACATCATGAATCTAATACATGTGAATTTACATAGTAATCATGTTTTAGTTTTATCATGATGACTTTTATATTTGTTTTGATGCTTCATGTTAAGGTTACTTGTTTAGATGTTAGTTTTCATTAAGACTAGGAATTATACTTGTACATATAGTGGGCCACAAATAAATCTATATATGTATGAGCTTGAACGCTTATTTGAACCCATTAGATGTGCTAGTATAGTCTAGTTTTGATGATTCATACATTTCAAACTTGTATTCCATTTTTGGATTTGTTTTATGATTGTGTGTTTCACTTCATGTATATGTGTATTTTGCCAAACTTGAAGATATACATGTATACCCCTTGAGTCATTTGCCTTTCATGCAAATATCTATTATGGACTCAAAGTGTGTTTAAGGGATATGTATGTATACTTCTTGTGTTGACAATTCATACATATACCTTGAAATGAAATTTGACTTGATGAAGATTAGTTTCTCTTGATTTTGTGTCAATATTTAACTTCATGTATATGTACATCTTATCCAAACTATTGACTATACATGAGTATCCTTTGAGCCACGTGCCTTAATGCATATATTTGTGAACTCGTTGTGTTTTGGATATGTATGTATATCTTAGTTTGTATTAGACATAAATATGCCTTGAAGATTAAATAAGGAGTTTTATATGATTTTTCATGTTTTTGATGGAATTATGTTTTAAGGAATAATTGAGCTTAATGAAATATTTTTCATGATTATGATCTTCACATATTATTTGTACACTCATATCTATTGCTCATGTTTTGTTTCTCATGAGTTATGCTTTATTGGTTAGAGTGATGATTATCATGTGAATTTCAATTTTGTTTTATTCCTTGCTTGAAGGATTTCGTGCTAGTTAACAAGTTTTCCATTTAACTAGTTGCGGTGTTCTTCATTTTGGTAGTGATTTTCAAACAAAACTACATTTTCAAATCTATCTTTGAAAACCCCTACCTTCCAAGGGCGGTAGGATGGGAGATCATGTTCATGTATGCCCTAAATTGAAAATCTTTAAAACTTGAATTATGATTGGGTGGTAGATGATATGATGTATACACTTGAACTTATTGTTATGTCAATTGGTATCATTGAACTCTTTCAATTGGTATCCTTTTGATCTTCTTGTATACTCATATATGTTTTGTATGTATGTATGCTTTAAATTCCAAGTATATCAATTTCTATTGGTATCTATCTTTCATACATATATATGTTTGTATTTATGCTAGTGCTTGAGTTTCAATTTTGTTTAAATTGATTACTTTTAAATTGTTATCAAGACTATGCATATCTTTAGTTTGTTTTTCATAAAGGGGGAGAAAATTTGATTTTGTATTTCAATGGTATTTGTACTCCCACTCTTTATGATTAGAAGTTGTTATTTTGAACATATGATATCTGTATGCGCCGGAAAAAGAAAGAGGGAATTGCTGTAAAGATTTCTTTGAATCAGATGAAAAGATTACAACAAGACTTTTCCTTCCAGTTACAAGGGAGGGAGGATGTTGAAGCTTGAATCCCCCCTTTGTTTAATGCTGGGTTCTTCGTGTGGCGGTGGAGAGTGAATCTTGTTCTCCGTTGACCAGATGACCGTCCTGGACCGTCGGGGGTCTTCTCTTCGGTCGGTAGAAAGAGTAACTCAGCTCCGTCTACCAAAACTCTCAAAGAGGAGGTAGGCGAAGAGCGGCTAGTACTCAGTAAGCTCGCTGAAGAGTCTCCTCCCTCTGTCTGTTGTTGAAGTCGTGCTTCCCTCTTGATGATCCTCTTGCCTGGATTCGATCGATCTTGATGATGCCTTGACCTTCTTAATTCTCGACCTTTCCAAAGCTTCGATCCCCTCTTCATAGCAAACAAGGCTATTTATAGGGGTCTCAGGGGGTGAAGGTGCCTCCTGAAAACGCTCCCGAATGAGGGGCCACTACCCGCTACATGCGCGGTGACTGGCCCCGCAATCAGGGCAGTTGCAACTGAGACGCGGGCGTTGAGCCAAACGCGCCTTGAAGTTTGAGACGCGGGCGTCGAGCCAAACGCGCCCTGAAGTTGAGACGCGGGCGTCGAGCCAACGCGCCTTAATGCTGAGACGCGGGCTTCGGGCCTTCACGTCTGGACGCGGAGGCGCGGGCGTCGGGCCGACGCGCCTTGATGCTGAGACGCGGGCTTCGGGCCGACGCGTCTGGACGTTGAGACGCGGGTGTAGAGCCAACGCGTCTTAATGCTGAGACGCGGGCATCGATTCCTCGCGTCTAGAGCTTGAGACTCTGCTTCCTTAATGGCTTGTCTGTTAGTCATTTTTTAGACAGCCTACAGAACCCCCTCCAAAGTTTCTGATATTCCGCAGTTGAATGGGACGGATTTCGGAATACTTTGGATCTTAGCCGTGTTCGCCTTTATGACTGGACTGTTGATGCTTCGGGCTTGATCTTATCTGGAATTGGTCTTCGTGAGTGTACTGTTGAACTCTTTGAAGCCGTCAGAGTTGATCGTGTTGAGTGTCTAGATACACAGTCTAGACCTCCCCGATTGCTTTTAGTCTGTCACGGGTGCGCTTTTGGCCGGGAGTGGTTGGTTGTCTGTTTGCGTCAGTGTACTGTTGAACTGACTTGCAGAAGCAGGAGACTGGACGCAGGTTCCCTTTTGAAAAAGCAGAGACTGCTTTAAAGACGCGACTTCCATGGGGTAGACGCGATGTTTGGCCCGTTTGAGGGGACGCGGACTTTGGAGAGACGCATCTCTTGAAATGCAGACGCGATTTTCTGGGTGCATTTATGATGATGCTGACGGGGCATGTCCACCGAAGAGCCGCGTACTTTGGGGCGCGCACCTGTCCATGTCATGATTACGCCGCCAGCTGGCCTGGGGAAACGGCGAGATTTCGCCTTTTGGCGCGCGGATCTCCCGGTTCATTAAATGAACTGCTCCACGTGTCAACTTCTGACTTGTGGCGGGGTCGCGACGCATGATCTTCCCTATTCAAACAATGATTTGGCTCCACGCGTCAGGCAGCGATTCGCTGCAGCGTTTATTGGGCCAAACGCTGCGTATCTTCGCGAATCTCTGTGCCTATAAAAGGCAACAGTTAGAGAGACGCATCTTCTTCTCCGAACGCATTTGCTGAGAAAAGAGAGCTTCCCTCCTCTTGTTTGTTCATCTGTCCATCTTCGAACTCGGATTTCTGAACATCGATGGCTCCCAAGACGAAACCGACTGCATCATCCTCAAGGGCGACCGTCGCCGAGGCCGAGAGAGATGCTTCCTCTGCGCAGGAGGGTGTTTTCCGAGGTAAAAATGCACCTTCGGCGTGGGTTCCGCCATTAAAACATGTTCATAGAACCCTAAGAACCTTTAACACAAGATCGTGTTTGATTCTCGGACGCTGTCCTTGAGATGATAACCGGGGCGCGGGCCTGATGATCCGACGCTGGTGAACTCTGCACTCTGGATCCTTCACTTAGAATATTTCTAATTGTGAAGGTCTCTGGACGCGATTTGCAGAACGCGGATTTGATCCATGCGTTCTGTGCCGCGTTTTGTGCCATCAGGCGCCGATTTGATGAATCTGGCGTCTGAGTCCAAGCACTTTGAAATTTCACAAGTCTTGGTTTGCAGAATGCGGATTTGATCCTTGCGTTCTGTGTCTTCAACCGCCGATTTTGTAGAATCTGGCGTTTGAGTCCAAGTACTTAGAATTTTCATAAGTCTTGGTTTGCAGAACGCGGCTTTGCAGGTCTGGACGCGGGTTCGAAAAATTCCTGCGTCCAGTATCTCTTCTGCGTTTTGGTGCAAGTTCGCAGGTCTGGACGCGGATGATAACTCCTGCGTCCAGTGTCTCGGCTGCGTTTTGAATTATGAACACTTAGCGTCTTCCCTTATTTTTGGCAAAGTATCTGACCAAGTGTCTTTTTCTTTTGCAGTGCCGCATGTTTCAGGTTCACTTGCCAAGATGCACCACTTTGGACGCGTGGGTGGTGCCGACCGGGGCTTGACCTTTGTGCAAAGAATGAGTGTCCCCGTGACTGCTGACCAGTTACTGGATCGCAGGCTCTCTAATGTTAACAGGAGAACCTTTCGGGCACTTATGACCGATGCCGCACTCAAAACGGATGATGGCGTCAGGTTGGAGAAGCCTGCCTTTTTCTTTGGGGATCATATCTATGATGATGGCCGTCGTGTGTCTGAGGGGACCTATAAATGGCTCCGTGAGATAAAGGGCGGAAGATTCTTTCTTCCAGACATGGAGAGGATGTTCCCGATGTCCTACTTCCAACACATGTCTGTCCCCCGGAAGATGGAATGGGACATTTCCCAGTATATCCCTGAGATCGCCCTTGGTGACTTTGGCCTCCAAAAGGTAGACCGCCATGATAGTCATGACGGGTCAGTTGTCGGACTGTTCCCTGCGTCGTCCAAGCCTGAAATCCCAATTGGAGAGATCCCGGAGCTTGCTACCACCTTCCTCAATTCCTTCATAGAAGCAGGGGGTGACTATCCTGTCGACTTCCGTGCGTATGGGTGGGTTCATTCTCCAGGGAACTACTGGTGGGGCAGGATGGTGGGTTTTGTCCTTACCAATCTTGAGGGGCCGCTGAAGCGTGTGGGGCTGTACCCAGCAGTCAGGGCCGTGCAGTGGGGCGTCCCGATGAGTTCTCATAACTTCTTTGGGATTCTGGAGCGCTACAATCCTCGGACGGGGACATTCTTTACTCCGGTCGGAGAGATGGGCCTTGCCCTGCACGAGTTGTATGAGGTCTCCGGGTTGTCGTCAGGGGATATTCCTTACGAGGAATTTGTCCCAACCACCAGGGAACTGCGCCTTTTGGAAAAAGAATCTCCTCAAGTGTACGAGACCTACTGGGAGGTGATGTGCCATTTCTACATCTGCGGCCAGACAACTGCCTGGAGGTCAGGAGGCGTCAAGCAACTATCCTGGGCTGATTATCTGTTTAATAATGTCAGCAATAAAGATCTCCCAGTAATCCGACTAGCTCCTAGTTCTGGTGGGAAAGTTGAAGACAGGATCGACGCAGCTTCTGACAAGTTCTACACCACGGAGTCGAACGAGGACGGCTTCGACCCTGACCTGGTCTTTGAGAGCTTTCACCATCAAGCCCGGACCCCTATTTCTGATCAGGCACTGTTGGCGGGCTTCCTGATGTTGTGGCTGAAGAGGTGTGTGGTGCCCACGCTACCACATGAAGTTATTGTGGCAGATGTGGTGTACCCGGCGGTACTCTTGGCTCATGGCCACCCCATAGCCCTTCTTCCAGCCGTGGTGGCTGGTATTCAAAGCGGGCTGCGGGTGCTGACCAAGAGCTTCTGCGAACCCCCAAAGACTGCTAATTCCCGTGGGGAGCCGTATATCGACTCAGAGGGGAACCCGACGGTGAGGCACCCCAACCCGCGGATTGAGCTGCCTTACACGTACCTCATGGCTTGGTACGTGATGCATTGCCCATCTCTAATGACGGCGGCGCGTGGGAGCATGGATCATATCCCATTTGTGCAGCAGCTGGAACGTTCGGAGTGGCATGACACCTACCTGTATTACATTAGGAAGCGTCTTTCCTGTGCCACGAACTATCAGCTTAACCGTTATTTTCCAGAGGTTCAAGGTGCAGCCCCCGGGGAGCTGTTCACGGATGTCGCTGGGCGGGATGACTTCTCGCAATTGCCTGCTGGAGCCTTCTGGTGGTTGATCAATATACGACCAGGATATGTGCTGTTTCGCCAAGGGACTTCCTGCACTATCGAATCGTATATGCCAAGTCGTTTTGCCCGACAATTTGGCTACGATCAGCTTTACGTCGGGAATCCCAATGCTCAACTTGCCTTTGACGGGAACCTGTTCGAAGGCGCTCGGGCTTGGTATTACAGTGTGGCTGGAGGGACGGGAGCAACGTTCCATCTACCCGACGAGGCGCCTAAGTGCCGTATGAGCTTCAGCTTCTGTACTTGGTACTCCCAAGCCGGCCAGACGCCAGATCTTATTCCGGAGTCTTCATGTCTTGAGAGTATCAATGCCAGTCTCGAGGAAAGGTCCGAATCCGGTAAACGTTCTAAACTCCTCGACCAGTACCTGAAAGCTCAGAGGGAGGTCAAGAAACGATCGAGGAGGGAGCCCCCAGTAGTGAGGGCGGAACCGCGACCGGCAAGGGCAAAGCCGCAAGTGACGAGGGCGGAGCCACCAGCAATGAGAGTGGAGCCGCGACCGGCAGGGAGGTCGAAGCAATTGGTGAGGAAGCGTCGTCGACGCTCTGCTTCTGTAGTTGAGCCTGCCCCAAAGAAGGCTCGGAGGGACTTAACGGCTGAAGTCTCTCAATCCAGAGCTATCTCTGCTGGAGTTGAGGCTCCTCCTGAAGGTGTCCCTGTTAGAGTTGAGGAACCGCTGGAAGATGAAGATTTTCCAAGCTTGGTCCGTGCTCCTAGGTCGCGCAGCAAGACCGTGGAGGAAGGGGAGCTCGTTGAGCGACCCCTTGTTGCTGGTGATACCGAGTCACCGGAGGTTGACATAATGGGCGAAGAGGATGTCGAGATTCCAGGAATCTCAACTCAGCCCGAGTCTCCTTCTGCTCATGGAGGGAGAGACGAGGTACAGCAGCCGGGGTCTCCTAGTGTCTTTATTTCCAGTCCTCAGGCAGTCGACCCTAGTCCTACCACTGGGGTGATTTGGGGTAAGGCTCCTGTTGCGGAGCTTCCTCGCGTGGCGCTATCGTCTTCTTCGTCATCGGGAGAAAGTGACTTTGAAGATGAAGTCGACTATGGCGATGAACCCGCTCTTCCTGATCAGGGCGGATTCTTTGACGTCTCGGAGGAGGAACAACATGAGGGTGAACCATCGATGGCGCCATCGCCACTGGCGACAATTGCTCCCACTGAAGGTATTCTTTTCTCCTTCTGTTTAATTCTCTCTTTTCATGTTGAAGAGGATGTTCTAACATTCTTCTTTTATACTGCAGGGTCAGCTGGAGGTACCGGGGCTCAGCCCGAGGGAATTGAGGCTTCGGTTGCCGAGACAACCTCAGTGGGGGCAGTTGTTGAAGTTGGGGAGCCTTCCCCTTTGCCAGGAGGGGAAACAACCATTGAGGCTGAGGAGGCTCTCACTCCGCCGGTGGAGGAGGCTACTGCTGAAGCTGGGGAGACTCCCATTCTACAGGACTCGACGCCTCTGGACCTCGAACCTAGTAAGGCAGCTCTGACTGAGGGGGCTCAGGTGGGGAGTCCGACGATCGGCACCCTTCCAGAAGGCCACACAGCTCAATTCTCGGTGGAAGTTTCTGAAGAGGTTGTGCTTACAACTCCTTCATTGGTCGTGGAAGCTCCTGCAGAGGCAGCGCTCCAGGAAGCGCCAGTGGGTAGTCTTGCTCTTGCTACATCGACGGCCGGCACGGCTCTTGTGCGAGAAGACCCGCCCTATATCCCTTATCCCGTGACAGAAAAAGGGTCGGGAAGCTTCTTAGGTGGTGAAGACATGGGGGAGTTGGCACGTCAGATGGTGCAACAATTCTTCACCTCGATGGGATCATGTATTGATCTCATCTTCCGTGGACACAGCACCTTCCAGTTCGCCCAGAGGCTTCTTGAAAATATGGCCGTGAGCGTCGAATTGGCGGGAGGCCCTTCACTTGCCAGGGCATGCCTGCGGGTGGTAGAGCAACTTGGAGATAACCTGCGGGAGCTGGAATCTTTGGAAGATGCTGGCTCTTTTGATGAAGCCCAGGCCACCTTGACTAGGCTCCTAGCTGATCAGGAACGGGAGCGACAGGAGGCAGAGGCACAAATCGCTGCCGAGATCCGCGACCTTGAATATTCCAAGGCTGAATTTCAGAAATTAGCCGGAGATTCGAGGGAGTCTGAGCTTAGTGTGCAGAGCACGGAGCAAGTCATCCTCAGAACTCGGGATATTATCGCCAAGGCGGAAGCTGTTCTTGCGCTAAATGAGGAGAAACTTGTTTCCCTCAAAAAGGAGCTTGAGGAGCAACGGGCTGCTACGGCGCGTGCTGAAGAGAGTCTATCTCTACAATCTTCCAAGGTGGAATCTCTGCGGATGCAGCTGGCTGCCAGAAATTTCTTATCTGAGGCGGAGCTGCGGGACCGGGCTATCATGGAGGCTGAGAGGACGCGCCAGCATGAGATTCACCGCCTTAGGGAACAAATCCGTTCCTTGGCGAACCAGGACATTTAGCCTTCTTTTCTTTTTTCTTTTTGTAAAGAAAAGGGACACTCTATTTATTAAGAGTGTTTGTATCCACTTCTATCATTTTTTGATATAATAGAAGTTTTCTTTAAAGCTTTTGTCCCAATTTCTTTGTCCTGTTGTGGATGAGTCCAACTCTTGATCACTAGTCGTGATTACTGAACTTAGGTAGGACTAAGTTCTTTTAATGAGACGCGGTCTTGGCGAGACGCGGCATTAATCCCATAGAATGAGACGTGGCATCAATCTATGGGGACTTAGATTTCACCAAGTCTTTTTGACGAGACGCAGCGTCGATCACAGGGTGAGACGCGGTCGTCAGTCTACCGGAACTTAGATTTTACTAAGTCCTTTTACTGAGACGCAGCGTCAATCATACAGTGAGACGCGGTCATCATTTCATAAAAACTTAGATTCTACTAAGTCCTTTTGATGAGACGCGGCGTCAATCACAAATCGGAACGCGGTCTTCTTGATGAGATGCGGCGTCAATCAAAAGATGAGACGCGGCATTGATCCGTAAAGTAAGACGCGGCTGTCAGTCCCTGGGGTGAGACGCAGCGTCAATCACAAGGTGAGACGCAGCTCTGAATAATGCAAATCTGTCTTGCGCGGATCGGGCAGACGCAAGAGATGCAGCCTTGTCTGCTGAAGGGACGCGGCTTTCCCATCTGCGTCTAATGTGATCTGACCCAAAAGATTTTAGGAGATCTTTGCTCGTCAGGTCTTCACTGTCGATTGGGATTCCGAGTCATCCGTTGATTCCCAAGGCAGTTATCCACGCGTCAACTCCTCATTGGACTCAGGAGTTACTGCCCTTAAATGCAAAACCGACGCGGGCGGTTGAAAACCGGCGCTTGCGACGGTTTCCAAAGCGGCGTTCCACGCGTCAATCCTTCACTGGGCTTTGACAATCGTGCGTGACGGTTCCAATTAACGCCCCATTAATGGCAGTTATTAGGGCCTGCCTATAAATAGGGTGCGCTCCCCTTCTATAATCCAAGCTTGGATTATTTCTCTTTGGATTGCTCTGAGAAGTCCCACCTTCTTCAGAAAAGAGTTTCTTGATAGGGATTCCGTCTCCATGGATGAAGGTAATTCCAAGGATGAAGATGACCCAGAGCTCTCACGCTTCGGTTTGGTCTCTTCAAGAAGAACCCCCTCTCGGATCATCTTGGACGCCTGCGTTTGGGTGCAGAGAGGCCAACTCTGGCCAGAGGTCTCTGCTGGTATGTCCCTCGATGATGTGTATAGCCTGAACTTTGGCATAACCATCTAAATGAAGTCCCGGTGCATTCCTTCTCTGGAATTTGTGACAGTGACTTGACTTCTCTGAACGCGGGCGCTTGACGCTGGCTTTGCCCATCGCGTTTCATTGCCTTGGCGTGTTTCAGACCTGAATCTTGCAACTCTTGTTCACTCAACAGAGAGATGGCAATTTTCGGCGTTCTGAAATTCTTTGCGTCTGGGGCATTAGGCGCGGGTACAAACTGAGGCCGCGTTTGAATCCTATGCGTGGCGCAGTTTGACTCGCGTCTGTTTGACTGTGCGGGTCATTCTCGCGTCTGAAGTCTTGAATGGCTGCCGCGTTCTGTTACTCAGTTTCCTTTATAAAAATGTACTGAGTTCCAGATTTTCTGACTCTCTTGCTTATTCTTTGCAGGTAGGCTTGCTCGTCCTTTTTCAGGTTTGCTGGGCCCCAGAAAGAATATACCGGCTGGCGAACTTGCTCCACGTTCGTTTGTGAGAGATTAAATTATGGTCCTCGTCGTTTGTGAGAGATTAAATTATATCTCTGACGAGGACCCAACCCTCGCTAAGGTCTCTTCAGATCTTCAGCACTGATCATGTCTGATGGCAAGAGATGGTCAGGGTATGCATGACGGCGATGAGGTTCCGGCGGTTGCGGTGGCGGAGGGATCCTCTTCCTCTCCCTACTCCAGAAGTGACATCGAGGACAGTCGATGTCCTTTGGATGCTGGGGAAAGGGATGGTGATGAAATGGAGGGTTGCAGGGCTTCCGGCTGCCACCCGCCCTCAAGAACACCACTGCTCCTGGCTTTAGTCAGCTAGGGCGCTTTCGACTTTTGCGTCATTGCCATGGCGCAATCGGCTCCAATTGTACACCTGGGATCAGATGCGGTTTCAAGGAGTGAGTACGGCCTCTGAGAGAGAGAGGGACTTCTTTGTACTCCTTAATTGTAACACTCAATCTTATTGTATAAGAGAGCGTTTTGTATCACTTTCATATGTTTGGATATATAAATAAAAGTGACACTTTCCTTTTTACTTCTTTTGTCTCGAACTTTTTGCCTTTAGTTGGACATGTAGAAGCAAGGAATCTTTTGACCTCATCAAAATTATGACAGTAATCTTAACAAGTCAAAAAGTTATGAGGAAAGATCCTGTTTCAGGAACCTTCATGATACTGTCAGAGGTGCAATGTTAACTTGACAGAAAATGGAATGATTTTTGGTGGACCTGCCACTTTATAAAAGAAAGTGACAAGTGGAGTGTGTACCCCCAGAGAAGGTGAACTTTTATCAAGGATTTGGGATTAACTTGATTTAAGATCAGCTGGGGATTTTGATGGAAGCATTGTTTATCGGTGTAATGTTAACCAACAATGCCTCCAAAATGAATTTGATACTCGGTTGGGGAGAATATCAAATGAAACTAGACTCGTGGGGAATCTAGTAAGATTTTTACCGTTAGAGGTGTGATATTAACTTAACGGTTTAGAAGTAGTCTTGTCAGAAGTGTAATGTTAACTTGACAAGGACGTGAGTTAGAGGTGTGATATTAACCTAACTCATCAGCATCTCAGTTTTATTTGGGAAAACTGAGGGTGTCACTGTCATAGGTGTGATGTTTAACTTAACAGTGATAGTAATGCTAGAGGTGTAATGTTGAACTTGGCATTAGTCGTCTCGGCTTAAAGAAGTCGAGGAAAGGTCATAGCCATAGGTGTATTGTTGAACTTAGCAATGACTCGGATGCTAGAAGTGTAGTGTTAACTTGGCATCGTCCATTTCAGCTTCGATATGGAAGTCTGAAGAAAGGTGACTGTCAGAGGTGTGATATTAACTTGACAGACACTCGATGTACCGCTTAGAGGTGTAATGTTAACTTAAACAGTAGTTTGTCAGAGGTGTGATATTAACTTGACAAGAATTTGCTTGCGATAGGAGTAATTTGAGGACCTGTCATTCTATTGATGAGAATTGACAAGTAGAATTTGAAGTGCCAGAGGTATAGTGTTAACTTGGCAAATTTGAGAGTTTGTTACTCTATGCAGAGTTAACAAGCAAGGTTTGTACTCGACGAGGAGTATTCATTACCAGAGGTATAGTGTTAACATAGTAATGATTGCATTTTGTGGTCCTACCATTCTATGGATGAGAATTGGTAAGGGATTTTTGGAGGGAAGAGTGGAATCAAGTCCACTTAGGATTTTTAGCAAACCCTCAGCTATCAACGGATTTGAGGTGCCTTTACCAACTACCGTTTGAGTGGGCTAGCCATGCTATTCCCCTCAACATGATAAGTTGTCGAGGACTTATGTTGGGCTTAAAAGCCAACATTTTCCTCTATCCTTAGCCGTCGGAGGCGTTGGATGTTTTTGATCAGAGGTGTATTTTTAACTTGATCGGCAGGATTTTTAGCAAACCCTCAGCTATCAACGGATTTGAGGTGCCTTTACCAACTACCGTTTGAGTTGGGCTAGCCATGCTATTCCCCTCAGCATGATAAGTTGTCGAGGACTTATGTTGGGCTTAAAAGCCAACATTTTCCTCTATCCTTAGCCGTCGGAGGCGTTGGATGTTTTGATCAGAGGTGTATTTTTAACTTGATCGGTGGAAGAATGCCATCTAGGGATAGTATTTCTTCAGGAATTTGCCATTGATTGGCATCATGAGTGTATCACCATTTGAGGTTATGAGGCGATACGATCCATTTGAGTAGACTGACTCTACTACAAACGGTCCTTCCCATTTGGGTTGGAATTTTCCTTTCGTCTTGTGCTTCATGACCATGGGTCTTCGGACGGCTAAGACGAGGTCGCCCTTCTTGAAAGTTCGCGATTTGACTTTCTTGTTGAAGGCTCTGGTGATACGAGCTTGATAAAGCTCGATTTGTTGTTGAGCCTGCAGACGCTTGTCGTCCAAGGCTTCCAATTCTTGGAGTCGCTGTCGATGCTTCTCCTCTGTTGTCATCTCCGCTGTCAAGGCGACGCGAAGAGATGGAATTTGGATTTCCAGTGGAAGGACGGCTTCGCATCCGTACACCAAGGAAAATGGCGTGGCTTTAGTTGGGGTTCGCACAGTCGTGCGGTAGGCCCATAAGCATTCACCCAACTTGTCGTCCCAATCTCGTTGACTTTTCGAGACGAACTTTTTAAGAAGCTTGCTAATAGTCTTATTGAAGGCTTCTGCAAGACCGTTAGCAGCAGGATAGTATGCCGTTGAGGACACACTCTGGATTCTGAACTTCGCGCAGAATCTCTGGAAAGCCTGGCTGATGAACTGGGGTCCATTGTCATGGATGATACGCCGAGGTACACCGAAGCGGTAAATAACGTGATGTTTCACGAACTTAATCACGTTAGAAGATTTTACCTCTTTCAAAGGGATAGCTTCGGCCCACTTTGAGAAGTAATCGGTTATCGCTAGAATAAACCGATGTCTTTTCGATGATGGTGGGCTGATAGGGCCAACCACGTCCATCCCCCACATTTCAAACGGCCAAGTAGAGGTCGTAGAGTGGAGGTACCCTGGTGCTTGATGGATGAAATCGCCGTGTATTTGGCAGGCGTGACATCTCTTAGCATAAGCGACAGCATCGGCGATCATCTTGGGCCAATAGTAACCCAACCTTTGGAGTCGATGTGCCAATTTTGGGCCAGGTTGATGAGCTCCACAAGTATCATCGTAGGCTTCTTTCAATACTCCTTGGGCTTCTTTTGATGAGAGGCATCGGAGCAGGATCCCGTCATGCGATCGACGATACAATGTTCGCGAAATCGCATTATAGTAGAATTTGGGGGCTTTCCTTCGGATGGCAGCCGCCTCCCTGGCGTCTTCAGGCAAGATGCCGTATAAGACATAGTCGATGTAGGGGAATCGCCAGTCTTTAAGCTCTAGACCGGTTGACACTTCAAGTGTTTCCTTGTCGTGATGATCTCCCGTTGACCCTGGGCAGTCTCCGAGTGAAATTTTTGGACAGTATAAGTCATGGCTATAGACGAATACTTTCTCCATTGCTCCAGCTGGAAGGGCTAAGGAGGCAGCAAGGGATGCAAGTGCATCTGCATGCGCATTTTGCCTGCGCGGTACATGGTCGATGTAGAAATTTGAAAACCTCTCGGCCATGTGGATTGTCGCATTGTAATAGGGTACCAGATCTTCATGTCTGACCTCATACTCTCCGCGAACTTGGCTGACGATGAGTTTAGAATCACCGTACGCCTCGAGATTTTTAACGCCAATCTCATCGGCGAATTGCATCCCAATCAAAAGAGTGTTGTATTCCGCCACATTGTTGGAGCAAGGCTCGGTTAGCGAGACAGCTCGGGGAATCACATAATCTTGTGGGGAGACGAGTACTACTCCTACCCCCGCAACTGTGTGTCCCTTAGGGCTTGTTCTTGATGCACCATCGAAGAAAAGTTACCATACTTGTCCTTCGAACAATGTCTGGGTTAGGCAGGCTTCGGCGACCTCGTCTGGGAGATCCTCGTAGAGTTTAGCTGCCCTCGGATCTGGGTGTTCGGCTAAGAAGTCCGCCACCGCTTGTCCTTTAATGGCTTTTTGGGGTAGGAAGTGCATCTCATATTGAGAGAGCAATATAGCCCATTTCGCCAGTCGGCCGTTCAATGATGAAGGCTTTGTCATGAGTAACCTCAGGGGGTTGACTTTGGATATGACATTTATGGTTTGGCCCACCAGATAGTGTCGCATTTTCTGAATAGCGAACACCAGTGCCAAACATTCCTTCTCGATCGGGTTGTACCGATGTTCGGCTCCGATCATCGTTCTACTTAGGTAGTAGATTGCTTGTTCTCGCCCTTGGTCATCATTCTGAGCTAGTAGAGCTCCCAAAGAATGATCCATTGATCGGACGTACACCAGGAAAGGCTTTCCGGATACCGGAGCTGCAAGGACTGGTGGTAGGGTGAGGTATCGTTTGATCTCCTCAAATGCTTGCTGGCAAGCGTCGTCCCAAATGAACGAAACGCCCTTCTTCATCAGCTTAGCGATGGGTTGGCATCTCCCGGAGAGATTTGAGATGAATCTGCGGATGTATGCCAATCGTCCTTGCAATCCTCTGAGCTCCTTGAGGCTTCTGGGGGGTTGCATCTCTTGGATAGCACGGACTTTCTCCGGATCCAAATGGATTCCTGTGGAAGTCACAACAAACCCTAGGAATTTGCCACTGGCTACCCCCAGGAAGGACTTGGTGGGGTTCATCTTCAATTGATGAGCCCGCATGATGTCGAAGACCACCTTCAGATCAGCTATGTGATCTCCTTTAATGCGACTTTTCACCGCGATGTCGTCGACATAACATTCCACCGTTTTGCGTATCTGCTGATGGAAAATGGCATTCATGGCCCTTTGGTAGGTTGCCCCCACATTCTTTAGACCGAAGGGCATGACGGTGTAGCAATATACCCCTAGAGGTGTCCTGAAGGAGGTGTGCTTTTCGTCATCGGGATACATCTTGATTTGATTGTATCCTGAGAACCCGTCCATAAAGGACATTCGCTCAAATCCACAAGTATTGTCAATCATGACATCCGTGATTGGCAATGGGAATTCGTCTTTGGGGCAGGCCTCGTTTAGATCGCGGAAGTCGATGCAGATCCGGATCTTCCCGTTCTTCTTGGCGACGGGTACGATGTTGGCTACCCAATCGGGATGCTGTTCCTCCCTGATAAAGCCAGAGTCAATAAGCTTCCTGACTTCTGATTGGATTGCCTCCATTATTTCGGGACGGAACCGTCGCTGCTGTTGTTTGACAGGTTTTACATCCGGATTGATGTTGAGGCGGTGCATAGCCACTTGAGGATCAAGTCCAGGCATGTCCTCGTAATTCCAGGCGAAGACGTCTATATACTCTTGTACAAGAGATATAAGATCCTTCTTCTCCGAAGGTGACAGGCCGTCACTTATGAAGATGGGTTTAGGATTGGCTTCATCTCCTAGGTTGACTTGAACAACCTTGTCTTCTGTGGGTGGTTCACGCTGTTCAAAGCGGATATCCCAAAGAGCATTCAAATGTTTGATCCAAGGATCTGTATCAGATTGGATCATTTCTTCATCTTCATCCTCCAGATGGCTTGTCGAAACCATGTTTACTGAAAGCCCTTTGAAGATGTTGCCGACACTGACATCTGATTCCCACGACGACGTGTCTGATGAGCAGTCATGACTTGACAGTCTCTCCGAATCAGAGGCTGATGGCACTGGAGTTGATATATAGCCCAACCCCCGGCGCGTCTGATGATAGTAATCAGGGGTTTTCCCTTTCGGTACAAAGGATCGAAGCAGTGTTCTTCTTCCTTTTCCGAAGTTCAACCCAGGCCTGTTGGTTAGATCATACCCCATGCGCTTCATCATCTTGAGCGCTTTTGGTTCATAATGATCGAACTGAGGGGATTCATCCTCACCTTCCGATTCTTCGTGGGGCATTGGTTCAGACGCGATTCGCCCAAAAAGTATTGGTCTTTGGCCTTTTCGTCTGGCTGGAACCATGAATACAGACTCTTGCGCGTCTCCATTATCCTGGTACGTCCCGAAGGATGATTTTATTGGTACATGCAATGATGTCAAAGCATCCATTGCCGACCAGACATCCTCATCTACGTCGGTACTAGTATCCGACGGTATTGAATCAGACTCACACGCAGGGAAATACGCGAAATCTAAATCTTCATTAATATACCAACCGCCTGCATCGTCGATGGTATCAACATCGAGCTTATTAGTGCTCTTTACAAGTGGTTCCAACTCCCACAGGCACTCTTCTTTCTCCGGCTCAATGTCAGCTTCATTACCAGAGTCTGGCTCCTCTGGTTGTGGGGTTTCATTAGTCTCCTCCGGATCCTGATATAAGAGGGAGTCCGTGAAATAATTTTCAACCCCTTTAAACGGATGCCTTTCGGCAATCAACGTTCGGACCTGTCCACTCTCGTCAATGTATTTCATGACTTGGTGGAGAGTAGAGGGAACGATGGAATTGCGGTGAATCCATGGTCGTCCCAGCAACAGGTTGTAGGAAGTGTCCGCGTCAATGACGTAACACGTCACTTCCGACTTGAGGCTCCCGATCTGGCATTTGAGCTTGATCTTCCCCATCGGGCGGGAGCTGTTGGCATTGAACCCGTAAATAGTCGTCTGGGTAGGGCTCAGACGATGGGTAGGAATGCCTAAAAACTGTATAACCCGGCGAGGTATGATGCTTAGCGCAGACCCTGGGTCTACCTGGATGCGGTTCACCTCGGATGACCCAATATACCCTGTGAAGTATAGGGGTCGGTCATGCTTCCCTTTAACCTGCATGTCATCTGTTGTGAAGGTGATGCAGGGAGCATTTGGGGAGGTGTGGAGGCAATCCTCTACATCTTCCTCCCTTGGCACGCGGGTCATAAAGACCTCAGCATTTGCCAAAGCTTCTTGTAGAGCCTCTCTGGTTGACTTTGATAGCCTCAGGAGCTCATACAAGGTAATGCGTGCCGGGATGTTGGCTAATTGAGCCAAGACATCAAAACTGTAAGGTGTCGAGGATCCTTCCGTTACACCTTTCGCAAGAACTCGAGAAAACCGAGTTTCTTTCTGTTTCTCCCCAGGCTGTTTAGAGGAGGGCTTTGCTGGCTCTGCAGCTGGTTGTGGAGGAGCTACTGCTGTCTCGCCATACTGTTTCAGGTATGCCTGCCCCGAACGGGTTCCTGCCGTTGGTGGGTTGGGTTCCGCGGCCAGGACTATTGTCTCCTTTTCCGAGTCAGTCAGCGAGGGAACATCAGTATCCGCTTCTCGGGAGGAAGCGCATATCACATGGCAAGATGAAGCCTTCCCTTTGCCTTTGGACTTCCTGTTGGTCACAGTCGTCCATTGTTGCTCGTCGACGAGGTCAGGGTGGACCCACATGATTTCCCCTCGAGGTGTAGGGACGGGTACCAAGCCTTTCTCCTGCTGCTGATGAGGGTCTGTGTTGACCACCCTCAGTTCTCCTTTCGGGACAGAGATCACCCCCACGGGTGTCGGGGGTCGTGTCCCAAACTGGAGAATCGACGTCATGTTGGCCGTCATCTTCTTCTGCTCCGGTCGGAGTTTTAACACCTCCGCGTCAATCAGAGCTTGAAGGATGTCCTTAAAGACGTAGCAGCTTTTGGTAGGATGTCCGAGCATCCTGTGGTATAAGCAGTAGGTGGGATTGTCGGTCTTGCCGACTTCCTCCGGGCGCCTAATTTCAGGGAGTTTCAGTCGATTGCTCTTGTTGAGTAACTTGAAGAGCGAGTCGACGTGTTCCTCCTTGAAGGAATACTGTTTGTTGGCGCGAGGTTGGCTAGAAGAGCCACTCGCTCTGCCTGGTAGAGGCTTGGAGGGAGATTTGGTCTCTGTCGCCAAGTTATCCTTCCGTTTGGTTTGGAGGGATGTGTCTGGTGCACGCCTTGTCGACCTCTCTGGCCTGGGCTTGCCTTCTTCCGCTCTGACGCGGGCGACAATCTCCTCAGCATGTTCACCTTGCTGGACTAATTGTTTCCAGGTGCGGCTTTCAGCAACTCCTATTTGAGCAAGGAGTGAGGTTTGGAGATTATGGCGACATGTTTCCACCAGGGTGGCCTGGGTCATGCCGCTTGGACATCGGAGTGCCATGTTCCGAAATCTTTCTACGAAAGACTTGACGGACTCTCCCTTTTGCTGTTTTGTAGCTAAAAGGGTAGGCATTGTGACCTCCGAATCATCTTCGAAGAAGCGTGTTAGAAACAGCTTCTCCAAGTCGCCCCAGTTCTTGATGGAACCTTCCGGGAGCTTCATAAACCACTCAAAAGCCAACCCTTTCAGGGTGCCGATGAACAGTCGCGCCAGGATGGCGTCATTATCTACCACATTCCCAGTCTGGGATTTGAAGTAGTAGATGTGCTGGTTGGGTGACCCCTTCCCGTCGAATGCTTGGAGGGTTGGAGCCTTGAACTTAGGAGGGTATGGAACTAAGTCCCACTCAGCCGGATAGGGCCGGACCACTCCAGCTTCTTGGAGGTCCTTGCGATTGGCAAGGGCCTCGAGGCGTCGTTCCAATTGACTCATCCTCTTAGCATGAGTCTTCTCCTGGTCTTGGTCGCTTCTTGCCTGCGACGAGGGCTTGGACACATCCGAGGTAGATCGTCGTGTCTCGTCAGAAGATTCGGAGGGTGGGCTTCCTCCCTTTCTCCCTTTCCCCTTCGGTCGTCTAGGAGGAGATCTCGCTCTTTCTTCAAGCAATTTCTCAAGCATATGCTTAAATGAGTCAATGGATCTCTGTTGAGAGGCGATTATATCCATCTGGTGCTTCTGCGTCTGTTCTAAACGCCTGGCCGTCTCCTCAGGAGTGTCTGCCATGTAGGCGGAAGCCTCCTTCTCGATGGAAGAGTTTGAAGCCTGCGACTCTACTATAGCGGAGTGAGAACCACCCATTCTAATGCCGCGGGCTAAGGCATTATAGTCAATTGGGGGAATGGCCCCTGTCCGGGTGCGAGTGTGTTGATACACCCCCTCCGGCTCAGAGTCAGATTCCTCTGAGTTGACTATTAGTTGTTTTCCCTTGCTTCTGCTAGTCATGTTTGCAGTAAGCTCCGGGTATTCAACATCTGAGAAGGTTCTCCTCCTGTGGGAGCGTCTTCTTTTGGCTGACGGGGGAATCAGGGTCAGCTGTCTGATTAAGGACTGCTGGTGCACGCCTGATCCATAATGGCATCCAGAGAGCATATGGATGAGTTGCTGACAGCAGCATGACGAAGTGGCTTGATTGGCACTTCTTTTCCTTGTCAAATAATCCCTCAAATCCGTGGGAGAGGGATTAAATAGACTAGCCTCGCGACGTGGAAGACGGGAGGAAGTCATGCGCTGTGCTGTCTGGACACAGGTTTCAGAAACGCGGCTGTCGCGTCGCGGCTGCGTCACGCGTGTCTGGCATCTCTGTTGATATGAGACGCGACTTTCGCGTTGCTGTCTGCTGCGTTGGAGCAGAGAGACTTGGGAGAGAGTGGGCTACTGGGCCCCACGCCTGTGGGCGCGTGCTTCCTGCGTTTGACGAGACGCAGAAGCTTCGCTTTGGCGTTTGGCAAGTTAGTCTTCAGAAGGCTCAACTTGGGGAGTCTCGCGTTTGGGTCGCCAAACGCGGATCTCTCGCACTGGACGAGGTGCGGGCAAGGCATCGGATCGTACGCTGCGTTCAACCCCAGTCAGAAAACCAACGGTTCCGACTGAGTGTTGACGCGCGCGTCTTCTCTGTCGACGCTCGGCATTCCGATTGCGCCGTGGAGGAAGAGAGAAGCCAATAACTTCCTAGTTTGTAGAACCAGGGGTGTTTGCCACGCGGGTCTCCTGAGAGACGCAGACGCGGGCGTTCTGTGCGACACGGTCGAACGCACCAGTAGATGTGCCGGGGACCACGCGGGCCTTCAGAGAGGCGTTGGCGCGTGTGTTCTGCGCGACGCGGTTGATCACAGCAGAGGTGTCTGAGGTTACGCGGGCCTTCTGGGAGGCGTCGGCGCGTGAACCAAACTTGGCACAGTGGGCAGCAGGAGCACCCGACAGAGCCTCAGATTGGGCTTCAGGGGGCTGTCCACTTGAGACCCTGCGGCAGACGCGGGTCTTTGGGCTCTTGGAGCCAGAAGAGAGGAACTCTTCATACTTCGCCTGGTCGAACTCGACGACGAGTGATTCGACCATTTTCCCCTTACGGAGAACGTCATCTTGCACCACGGTGCGCTCGTCAGTAACGAAGGTAGTCCCCAGCGGAGTCGCCATCTCTTGTATGCGCCGGAAAAAGAAAGAGGGAATTGCTGTAAAGATTTCTTTGAATCAGATGAAAAGATTACAATAAGACTTTTCCTTCCAGTTACAAGGGAGGGAGGATGTTGAAGCTTGAATCCCCCCTTTGTTTAATGCTGGGTTCTTCGTGTGGCGGTGGAGAGTGAATCTTGTTCTCCGTTGACCAGATGACCGTCCTGGACCGTCGGGGGTCTTCTCTTCGGTCGGTAGAAAGAGTAACTCAGCTCCGTCTACCAAAACTCTCAAAGAGGAGGTAGGCGAAGAGCGGCTAGTACTCAGTAAGCTCGCTGAAGAGTCTCCTCCCTCTGTCTGTTGTTGAAGTCGTGCTTCCCTCTTGATGATCCTCTTGCCTGGATTCGATCGATCTTGATGATGCCTTGACCTTCTTAATTCTCGACCTTTCCAAAGCTTCGATCCCCTCTTCATAGCAAACAAGGCTATTTATAGGGGTCTCAGGGGGTGAAGGTGCCTCCTGAAAACGCTCCCGAATGAGGGGCCACTACCCGCTACATGCGCGGTGACTGGCCCCGCAATCAGGGCAGTTGCAACTGAGACGCGGGCGTTGAGCCAAACGCGCCTTGAAGTTTGAGACGCGGGCGTCGAGCCAAACGCGCCCTGAAGTTGAGACGCGGGCGTCGAGCCAACGCGCCTTAATGCTGAGACGCGGGCTTCGGGCCTTCACGTCTGGACGCGGAGGCGCGGGCGTCGGGCCGACGCGCCTTGATGCTGAGACGCGGGCTTCGGGCCGACGCGTCTGGACGTTGAGACGCGGGTGTAGAGCCAACGCGTCTTAATGCTGAGACGCGGGCATCGATTCCTCGCGTCTAGAGCTTGAGACTCTGCTTCCTTAATGGCTTGTCTGTTAGTCATTTTTTAGACAGCCTACAATATCAACATCAAATTTGTTTATATATTTTCAAAATGAAATATATTCTTACAATTGGTATCAATGTTTCTATGTAAAATCTTTTCAATTGGTAAAATATTTTCAATTGGTATCATTAGATATTTTCAATTGGTATCAATTTGATTCATGTTGTATATACTCATATTTTGTTCCTTCATGTATGTATGCATCTACTTCAATTGATATTATCTTTTCATACATATATGTGATCTTTTGTGCTTGATTTACACACATATATTATATACTATATGTTTGCTTATCAAGATTTTGGTTTTTAAAAAAAAAAAAAATATTTGATATGAACTTGTGTTTTGTATTGCCTATATGCAAGGAGAGCTTAACATCTCTCTTACATATAGATTCATGTTGAGTGTATTGTGTATTGAGGAGCTTAACATCTCTTCTTTATATGGTACACGTGTGTAGGGGGAGCTTCACATCTCCTCTTATGCATTACATAATATGTGTTATGTGAATTGGGGCTTGTCATCCCTTCTTCATGTAATGCATATGTGTAGGGAAGCTAACTTAGCGTCTTCCTCTTCATGAATGTATATAGCATATAACATATATTGATCCTTGTTTATTGGTATCAAGATGCTTCATTGTCATATTTTTAATTGATATCATGTTTGTAGTCACCCCTATTGACTTTGTTTTTTGTTTTAGACAAAAAGGGGGAGAACATTGTTTGCATTGCTTTTGATTAACAAAAAGGGGAAGAAAGATTTTTACCCCTCGTTTTATTTATGGTTTTGATTACCCCTTTGTTGATGATTGACAAAAAGGGGGAGAAAGATTTATGAAGTTTTATATGCATGCTTATGTTTATGCATATTATGTTTTAATCTCAAGAATAGTAAGTTTGATTGATTTATAGAGTTTGCTTTGTAATTGGTATCTAGAGCATATTTTATGTTGAATATTCCATTGGTATCTAGAGCACCATATTTATATGCATTTGTCATGCATTGCATATTATTGTTTATTTGTGTATGCATGAGTTAAGGGGGAGCTTCCTTGAAGCTTAACTTAATCCATGCATATATAACTCCATGAGTTTTGTCATCATCAAAAAAGGGGGAGATTGTTGGCCCAATGGCCTTCCACTCTAGTTTTGATGATGATCAACACTCATGTAGTTATGTTTACTAATATTCTTGTGTTTCTAAGTTTCAGATCATTAACAGGATATTAGTTGGTGATTAGCTTCAACAAGATGATTAGAAGCTATTCATGGTGATTCCGGTGCCAAAGCTTAAAGATCATACCTTTGCACTTGGAGAATCACGGAGTTTGGACCGAGTCTACTTGAAGATGGAAGATCGTCAAGAAGACTTAGGTATCCTAGTTTAGATTATGAGTTTTAGATCCATTTGTAAAGCTTAGTATAGCTGATATGCTCAAGTGCACAAAACACACGTTTTATGATTTGATATTTGGTTTTTATGAATAGTTGATCAAAACAAGTTTACATGTTTTATATGAATAGTAGATGTATTCTAGTTATACATACATGGTTTAACTTGCTAAACAAACTTATTTTGATATCCCTATTCATGTTTTGGAAAAATCAAGTTTGATAAAAATACAAGTTTTGTTTTTGATAAAATTTGCAAGACACAAAAATAAATTGATATGTTAATATATTGTCTTGAAATTTTTATCACAGGTGTATGTTTTAATATAAAATGATAAAACATATTTTGTGAATTTTTTAGAAGTGTTAAAAGATTTTTAGAAAATATTTTACACTGTTTTTCTGACCCTGCACTGTGCCTGCCAGGCCAGTTCGGTCGACCGGACCGGTCGACCGCACCAAGTGGCCGGTCGACCGGGTCGGTCGACCGATGTGCACAATCATGCACGCTGGCGACACATGTAGTCGGTCGACCGGACCGGTCGACCGAGTTGAGAGCTCTGCTCTCGGGAATTTTCGGTCGACCGGACCGGTCGACCGCTGCTGCCCAACGGTCACATTTTTGACCGTTGGCGGTCGACCGGACCGGTCGACCGGCAGTTGGTCAGACTGCCACATCAGCCTAACGGCTAGTTTTTCCTAGGGGCTATATAAACCCCATCTCTTTGGGGATTTTGGCAAAGTTTTTCAAGAAGAAAAATACCAGTTTTCTGAAGTGTTTAAAAGTGTTTTAAAAGAGTTTTAAGTGCTAACAAGATTTATTCTTTGTGTTTTTGGGTTTTGGAAAAATCAAAGAAATTGGAATTTGGGATTTTTGTATTGGCTTTCATTCTTTATCTTTTACAAGAAATTTCCCAAGTGTTTTCTTTGAGTTCTTGTTTTCCAAAACACATTGTTTCCACACTTGAGCTATATCTTCTATCCTAAACTATTAGGATCTTTGTTTTGTGGAAAAAGAAAGAAAGAGAAGTGTTTGAGGTTGTTGTTGTAAACCTCTTGTGTTGTAACCCTCCTTTTATTTGTGAATCCCTCTTCGGTAGAGGTGATCGGAGTGGTATTGGTTTGGATCCCTCAAGTGTGAGGTGATTGGGATTGTGTTTGTAAGCCTCTTAGGTAGAGGTGTGGTTGTTGGTTGACACCTCTAGTGTGAGGTGTTGTGGTTTGTATTGAGAGAGGAGTTCGGTACTCCTTGGGTTGTAAGAAATCCTCTTCGGTAGAGGTTCCCTCGGTGGGAGTTGAGATAGTGGAAATCCTACACGGTGGTGTAGGCGGGGATGTAGAGCAAGGTGCTCGAACCTCGAAACAAATCTTGGTGTTTGCGTATTGATCCATTGTCTCTCTAACTCTCTCTCTTATAATTGTGCAAAGCATCATACTCATCATCATATCATACTTGCTTGTGTTGAGCATTGATTCATTCATATCATATATTGCTTGTGTTGTTCCTTGCATTTCTTATTGTCATATCTATTATATGCTTGGCTTGATTGTGTGTATTTCATATTGCTTGAATTGCTTGTGTGTGTGCCTAACTTATACTCATCCAACAAGAGCTTCACATAGCACCTCAACCCATTTCAAGGGGAATCAAGGGGAGTTAGTCCAGAGCCTCGCAAGGGGAATTCGGCTACACTTGTTGTATTGTATTAGTTTGTGCATAATTTGCATTAGCTTCCGCATTTAGCGCACTTAGTTTGCATTGAGTTTCTTAAATTAGCACTTACACCTATTCACCCCCCCTCTAGGTGTTTTTCAGACCGGATATATCAGATGAACTAATCCAAGTCTAAATTCAAACGAAAAATGAATCTTTGAAGACCCAATCAATTTCGCTGAATATAAATGGATATCTCATATTTATAGAAGACAAATTAAAAATCCAAGAGGATAAAAAGATAGAGAGAAGATCAGCGGATAAGATGAAGCAATCATATTTGGAGATAAGGAGAAAAATTCAAGAAAATTTAGAGTTCTAAATCAATTTAGACTCAGATTCAAACTGGATATATTTTAGCATTTTGAGCATAACGTTCGCTACCGAAACTAAAATCTAATGATTCAAGATGTTTTAAAAAGAGAACTTAAAGTTCTATAATTCTTAAGTTGACTACTATTTCTAATTCTATCATTTGATAAGTAATATTCAGTATTTAATACACCAACAAGCTGTAAATCAAAATTGAATTTTCACATAAAATTCTGAATAAATTAAATCAAGTTTGGAGATAAGAGGAGGATTCAAATTCAGAAATAACTTACTCTTCAAATCATGAGGTAAGATATTATTTTAATTCCAAAGTTCAAATTTAAGTTCTAAAGATGGTTGCACAACTTCTCTTGGGAGTCTATCCACTACTTCTACTATAAATAAAGGGGTAGAGCATAGAGAAAATCACATCTTCTCAGCACAACTCTAGAGGAGATGACTCCACAATGTAACTCCAGAGAAAGTTTTAGGGTTAGAATTCTTCTTTGTCTATTGTATTTTAAGTTTGAGAGAAAGAATTGTAGAGAGAAGACAGAGTGATTGTAATTGATGGTGACAACTTCAATAAAGTGTTGGCCCAAAGGTTATAATCCCCAGATTATGTGTTTTGATGATAACAAACTATATAAAAGCTATTTGGTACTAATAGAAGTTCAAAAATGAATTTCAGGTTGGTACAGGTATTGATGGCTCAATTATCAAGCATGGGATATTAGGCTCTAACTCAATCACTGCTCAACATCAGGTTTCAAAGATACCTTCTTGCAGACTCATTTTGTAGATAATTTTTTTGTTAAAAATTAGTATATATATTTGAAGCTCAAAAACATACACACACACACATAAATTGCACGTTTTTCAAAAGAATGTTTTTAGCTTTTGATTATCAAACCTTTATAAAATATACTTTGTTTTATAATCAGTATACTTAGTTTTCAATATTTTAAAAACCTTACAAAAATCTTTCCAAAACAAAACATATTTTCAAAATGTATTTTAGGCTGGTTTTCTGTTTTGACCAAGGTCGATTGACCGGCGGTCGATCGTGCCTATTACAGGCCAGAACGGTCGACCGCAGGGTCGACCGGAGTTCTGAAAATTGGGGGTGTGCACGTTCCCGGTTGACCGGGCGGTCAACCGGTCCCCGTTGCGGTCGACCGGGTGGTCGACCGACTGTAAGTAGATTTAGCCTCGGTTTGTCATGGTCGACCGACCGGTCGACCGAAGGTTTAACGGTCAGATTTTTTGAATCTGCCGATTGACGGCCGGTCGACCGCCAGTCTACCAGTTAGGCAAAAATGGCTATTTTTTAATAGGCTATTTTAAAACATGTTTAAATTTTAAAAAAACGTGGTAAGCTGTATTAGAGGGTCAATTTCTACCTCTTTTATGCTGGTAAA
Source organism: Agave tequilana (assembly GCA_038442645.1). Classification (NCBI taxonomy): domain Eukaryota; kingdom Viridiplantae; phylum Streptophyta; class Magnoliopsida; order Asparagales; family Asparagaceae; genus Agave; species Agave tequilana. The sequence continues at coordinate 82,993 of JAVJIF010008423.1, forward strand.
ACTGTTCTATGTTTGCTCTTCTAAAACCCTATATAAAGGGGTCATTAGGGTTGAGTTTAATAACAAAAAAAATTCAAAAATCAAAGTTTTGGGATTTCAAGTAAAAGAGCTTTTTGTTTTCAGTTTTGTGCTATTATTTTCAAAAGTCTTCTTCAAGTTTTGATTCTTAAAATCTCCCTTCTATTTTTAAATTTCACTTACAAAATCTTGAGTTTCAATCTTATATATTATTCTCTAGGGTTTTGTAAAGAAGTATTTTCAAGAGAGAGTTTATGGTCTTTTGATCACCCAGTGCTTATTGTATTGTTGCTACGCTACCTCTGGACTAGAGGAGTGTGTTGGGGAGTTGTGTACTCCACAGTGGTTGTAATTCCTTTGATGGAAAGTTCTAGTGGATTGAAAATGCTTCACGGTGGTGAAGGCGGGGACGTAGAGTGGTGGCTTGAACCTCAAAACAAATCTCGTTGTTTGCGATTGATTTCTTGTCTCTCTTATCTACTTTGTATTCATTCACTCATTATCGATCTATACTCAATACAACAAGATTGCGTTGAGCACCTTAAACTCTTATCTAGAGGAATCATGAGGAAGAAGTTCAGAACCCTTCACGGGGTATACGACTTCTAATCTTGTTTTGAATGATCGTTTGCATCATCTCATTTTATTTTGTATTGAATATTAAATTGATTAGCCTTACACCTATTCATCCCCCTCTAGGTGTAATTTCAATTGGTATCAGAGAAAGGTCTCTAGTTTAATTTAACATCCATAGAGAGATCCTAATTTGCTAATCATTCTATTAATTTCTTCATTCAACCACTAGTAAAAATGGCCGACAGTATTACGACCCCTCCTAAGTTTGATGGCCTTAACTTTCCCATATGGAAAGTTAGGATGACCGTATTTTTCCAATCCCTAGGAAGCCGGGTGGCAAAGGTGGTAACTAAACCCTATAATGCACCTACCGGTGATGATGACACTTGGTCTGATATTGCCGCCAAGGAATATGAGGCTAATTCAAAGGCTCAAAATGCCTTGTTTCTAGCCTTGAATGAGGATGACACTACAAGGGTCATTAATTGCAAATCCGCCTATGAGATTTGACAACACTTATTGGTCACTCATGTGGGAACATCACAAGTCAAGAGAGCTAAAATTGATCTCTTGCGTTCTCAATATGAAAACTTCAAAATGCATGAAAATGAATCTATTGATGATATGATTACGAAGTTTACTAAAATAACTAATGATCTTTCCTCGTTAGGTGATGAAATCAACAATGATCAAAAGGTTCGGAAGGTCATTCGTGCACTTCCACCATCTTGGGAAGTCAAAGCCACTACATTGAAGGAGTTGAACGACAAAAATAAGATGGAGCTCATTGGTCTTATCGGCAACCTTAAGACTTATGAGATGGATAAAAGGGCAAGAGAAGAAATGGCACCACAAAAGAAGAAGACTATCACTTTTAAGTCTACTCCCATCATCTCTGACGATGAAGAAGAAGAAGATAATGAAGAACTATCTCTCTTCGTAAGAAATGTAAGAAGAACATATAACAAAGCAAAGTACAACCATCGGAGACGATGGCAAGGAAAGGAGGATAAGAAAATCATCTACTTCATCTGTCGAAAATCCGGACACATCATGGCCGAATGTCCAGATTTCAGAAACAAGCTATCTTCTTCAATCAAGCAAAAGAAGCCATTCATGAAGAAAGCTCTCAAAGCCACATGGGATTCAGAAAGTGAATCCGAAGAAGAGGAGGACACAACAAATATGTGTTTTATGACAAACACACCCAAGGTAAATTTTGAACCATCTATTGATGATTGTGAATTAACTAAAGATATTATAGTAAATGCATTTGTAGAACTTTTAGATAATTATGATTCTTTAAAGAAAAATTTTCTAAGTATGAAAAAGGAAAATAAGTTCTTCAAAACAAAGTTATTACTCTTTCCAAAGAAAAAGATGATTTGTCATCCACTCTTTTATCAACACAAAAGGATTTTGTGCATACAAGGTTTCATGTAAAGCTAAGTGTTCCAAAATTGATGAAAATAAAATTTCTATGTTAAAAACTAAAATTAACAATTTGGGAAATGTTTTAAAGAAATGTAAGTTTAATAAAGCTAAATTAGAAGACATGTTTTCCAAGAAAAATGCTGCAAAGAAACACATTCATACTACACATGCTCGCACTTCTAAGTCACACACCAAGCATGCTCATACACATCATGCTTTCATGTATAGTAGAATTTATAAATGTATTTATTGTGGCCGAAATGGTCAACTAGCTAAATTTTGTTATGATCGTATAAATGGTACTAATAATCATGTTTGGGTTCGAAGTACTAACGTCATAGGACCCAAGAAAATATGGGTACCAAAGTCAACAACTCTATTATTTGATGCAGGTACACACCAAGGCTCCAAGACGTAGGGAGCGGTGGTATCTTGATAGCGGTTGCTCAAGGCATATGACGTGAGATATTAACAATTTTGCAACCCTATCAAGGTACGATGAAGGTGGTACCGTCATCTTTGGAGCTGATTCTAAGGGCAAGATTATCAGTATAGGTAACATTAAGATTGGTACATCTCTCTTAATTGAAAATGTTATTTTAGTTAATGGTCTTAAATATAATCTACATAGTATTAGTTAACTATGTGATCGTGGTTTCAAAGTTATTTTTGATGATTCTTCTTATAACATTTTTGATTGTAAAACCAATGATTGCATTCTTTTCGGATTTCATGAAAATAATGTATATATTATTGGTGTATTAAATCTAGATTGCAAAGCTAAATTTTTAAATGTTTTTGATGAGGATTCATGGTTATGACATAGAAGATTAGGCCATATATTGAAAAGGGACACCTAGAGGGGGGGGTGAATAGGTGTACTTGCTAATCTAGAAACTAAATGCGCTAAAAGCGGAAGCTAATGTAAATTTTGCAAACACACTTAATACAACACATAAGTATAGCCGAATTCCCCGCGAAGGGCTCTGGACTAACTCCTCTTGATTCCCCTTGAATGGGTTGAGGTGCTATGTGAAGCTCTTCTAGTTAAGTATAAGTGAGGCACATACACAATCAAGCCAAGCATATAAGGATGAGCAATATGAAGGATGCAAGGCAATACAAGCAATATATGATATGAATGAAGTATGATGCTTTGCACAAATGTAAAGAGAGAGAGAGAGAGAGTAAGAGAGACAATGGATCAAACGCTAACAACAAGATATGTTTCGAGGTTCGAGCCCCTAGCTCTACATCCCCGCCTACACCACCGTGTAGGATTTCCAATCCACTATCTCCCACCGAGGGAACCTCTACCGAAGAGGATTTGTTACAACACAAGGAGTACCAAACTCCTCTCTCAATACAAACACCACCTCACACAAGAGGGGTAGGCCAGCCAAACAACAACCATAAACACCTCTACCGAAGAGGGTTAACACACCAAACTCCACCTCTCACTAGAGGGAGCAAACACCAAGCCTCAACCTCTACCAAAGAGGGAGCAAACCAATCACCCGATCAACCTCTACCAAAGAGGGATACAACAAAATCAAGGGTGTACAATGATTGGCAAAAAGCAAGCACAAGAATAAGTAAATAGAGTGTGGTCGAAGTTACTGTTTTTGCGATTCTTCTGTAGTAGCGAAGTGGCTATACGGGTCGTATCCACAAGGACGGGAGGCGATAGAAGCTTTACCGGTTGATTCATGTTTATGTTAAAAGTTCTTAAAAGTTTTAAAGAATGAAAAGAAAAGAAAATAAAGAATAAAAAGAGAAGTACGGTGAAACACAAAGAAGTGAGAAACATAGAAAAGAATATGTTTGTGATTTTAGATATTTTTCTAAAACAAGTGAAAGAGAAAGAAAACTCACGGCTACTAACTACTAATGACTCCACCAACACGCTAATCTCTTAGTGATAGTTGCCTCACAAGTATCATTGGCCATCACTAGTCCTTGGTTCAAGAGCGATTCAAAGCATGACCCATATGTAACTCTTCACAACCCAACTCAACAAACAAGTGCAAGCTACACTTAAATCATCAAAACCCAATAAGAGCAAGCATGAAATAAAGTAATGTTAGCTTGTTAGATAGTTAAGAAGTTAGAGTTAGATCCATCATCATGAGCCATCAATGGCTCTTGTAAGAGCAAGGCCAAAATGAGGCTATTAGATTCATGTGGATTATCATCAAAGAAGTTAGACTAGTTGGTGGTTAGTAGTTAGTTACCATGAGAGAAAAGACTAGCTACACATGTAAAAGAGATTAGAGAGAAGAAAACAAAGATAAGGTAAGAGAGCACCTTTCATTGATTGTCACCTTCAATTACAAGCACTCTCACTTCCCAACATGTACCACTCTCTCTCCCTAATACAAGATCTACAAAATGGAAATTACAATGGGGGAAGAAGAAGAAACTATACTACCCTATCTAAACTAAAAAATGAAGATGAAACTACCCTAACTCTTTTCCTCTCCATCTCCTCTCGACTCTGAAACCCCATGGGGTATTTATAGTATCAGGGGAACAGGGGAGCCAAGAGACAAGAAATAACCCAAAACGGCGCGCGCGGCGTGGCCTTATGGCCGCAGAAACGCGGCATATGCCGCGTTTCCGCGGCATTACTTTTGCGGCGCGCGCAGCGCCGCCTGCTGCGCGCCGCCTGGTTGTCCCCCCTATCTGCTGGATTCTCGGTTTCTGGTTTGGCCGCGAAAACGCGACAAAATGCCGTGTTTCCGCAGCTTTCCTTGGGCGGCGCATGCGGCGCCGCCTGCTGCGTGCTACGCTGTTATCCCCCTGTCGGCTAACGCTCCTGGTATTTGATAGAGTCAGCTCTCTAGGTCAATAGCCATTTTACTAGCCCTTTAATCACCAATTAAATGGTGATTTGGGTTTTCTTCTTCATTTGCACACCATTGACCTAAGATCAAGCAAGAAAGATATTATTAGCAGAATTTATTATCAAATAAATGTGAGAATGTGATGAAAATTATGCAAAATTAGAGATTAATCACACCCCTACACTTATCTTTTGCTCGTCCCGAGCAAAACAAAAAACTAAGAAAATTATTACACCACTTTCGCAGGTGACGCGATTGCACTGAGCATGTGCAACAAGCCGTTAAACCTCTAAGTTTCCCTTAGAGGAGGAGTTTTGTCTCCTGAGGATTTTCAGCGGATTACACCCACAAAATCCATAAAGAAAGAAATCAAATGTTAGTATTTTGAAAATGCATTTTTGAAATAGAGAGAAGTGTTGAAGTATTTTGCGAAAATATAAGTGATCCAAGGTCATAGGTTAACCAGAAATTAATCTTCCTTAAACTAAGTCGAAATGTAAAATCTTGTTATAAATTAAATGTAAGAATTTAAAATTGAATTGACTCTTTGATCCTTTAGAAAAATATGCACTTTGTGAATTGTGAAGGTTTTTGGGATATCGACTCTAACTTTCATGCCATTTATTTATATATATATATATTTTTTCTTCCCTTAATTTTCTTAGGCTTTCTTATTTACCCGGGTAGTGAGCCTTTAGCCGGTGACTCCCAAACCAGATGGTCTTAGGGCACCAGATGAGAAAACATCCCTCGGACTTAAGGACTCGAGTAAACAAGGCCACAAAACTAAAGGGGATTATTTTATTTTTTTGTCCACCATTTTAGGTATGAATAATCATGCTTCCTGAGGCATAGTTACCCAACTTCAATAAGTGGTTTTTATTTATCATAATAATTTTTTTTCTTTTTAAATATATTTTTATGGCATTTCTAGTCTTTGTTTCAATCCCAAAAATTGTGTAAGTGTGAAGTGCATAAATCTAAGGCAAAAAATTCAAGATCAAATTATCTTTTCAATTTTACTTTCTTTACCTATAATTTAGACAAGATCTATTATTTTGACTCGGTTTAAAATTTCAAAATTTTAGGTCTTTCCTAATTCCTAAGATAATCTTAATTTTCTTAAAAATAAATCAAAAACTATTTCTCTTGTTTCAAAAAGTTTTGTAAAAAGAAAAGAAATTTTTTTTAAAGAAGTGTAAAAGAAAGAAAATGAAAAACTAACTATGTTAGTAAGCCCTCCCCCACAATTATCTCACGCATTGTCCTCAATGCATCGTGAATGTGTATATACGTGAAATGAATAGAGAGAGAAGGAATATTACCTCATGGTGGTGGTTCTGGTGGTGGTCTGACTGGGCCAAGCGTTGCTACCCAATCAAGATATCGTGGATCGTCCAGAAATTCACCAATGACCTCTCTAACATGACCCAATAAAAGAATGATTGATTGAATGGTCTTATTGAAAATTTTATCCCCATCAAATTTTCAATTTTCAAAAATAATTACTGAGTCATTTTTGTCAACATTCTTGTCCAACAATGAAGTGTGATTTTTGAAAATGATGAATTTGGACTTAAAGGATCAGGAATAAAAACCGATAGCGACTCGGGAAGTTGACTCAGATCAAGTCGAGAGTCAACAATGAGAGTCGAAATTGGTTCAAAAATAGGGTCCAAACTAAAGAATTGATGTTCACACACTTTCCCCAATAATGAAGTGTGATCATTAGAGATTGGTGATTCTATTTCACGGTGTATTGGTACAGGATTCAATGTTGACTCCGGAATAGAGAAAAAATTTGGTAAAGATACTGGAGTCATTATTGAATCAAAAAGTGAAATGGAGTTCCCAATAGAAAGTTCAGGATCACATTCAGGTTCGATTTCAATTTCAGGGAAGGGATAACTTGCCAGAAGGTCCAGGTGACTTTCATAACTTGGAGTTTGGTCAAGTTCGGATGTATGTTCTGAAATTGAAGCTGAATTTCCAAAATGACATGATTCATGGGTCCAATCAGTAGAGTTAGGGATATAAGAATCGGTCAAAGGTTGACAAGAAAGGCTTTCCTCGCTCTCATTGATCAATTCGCTCAAAAGTGAATCTAACCTACTGATAGGTCGTGTAACAGAATTTGGATTTGGAATTATGTCCTCCATACTCTTTGTAATTGGTTCTTGAAAATGTGTGTATGAAAGTAGATTTTGGAAATTATGGTAAATTTGTGAGTCCATCGAATTTTGCAATTGATGCTCAGACTCACGCAAGGGTTCCATACTCAAGTCCAGTACTGATGGTTGTTCATTTTGAATAGGTGAGACTGAAAAGGATGAGTAGGACTCTTGAAAATTTGGTTGAGATGAGGAGTCCAACATGTTTTGCACTCTATCACAAAAGACTTCCAAACGCGTTTCTAGCTCAGATTTGTCTTCAATTGGATGCTCTAGAAAAGAAGTATGTGGAATTTGATGTGGGAAGGATTGTGATTTGAGCAAATTTTGCATTTGTTGTAGGGACTCTTCTATACTCCTTTCCAATGATGATTTTTCTTCGGGTGGTTCAGAAAAAGGAGTATATGAATCAAAATTGGGGAATGAATATTGTGAAAATTGTGGACAAGATGATTGAAAATTGGACTCGGGGTAGGTGAATCCCCATGAATTCTGTGAAGAGTTGAAATTATTTTGAAAATTATGGTCATATGGTTGAGGATATTGGTCATATTGAGTCGGATAATCCCAACTCGGCATATAGTGTTGGTTCATGTTGTACATTGCCGGGTCAGAGTTATCCGAGTCAAATAAGGTCGGTGTGAAATATGGATTCATATTATGATTAAAAGAATTATTGTTGTTAAAATCCATATCACAATTTACAAAAAGAAGAAAACAAACAAAAAAACAAACAAACAAACAAAGAAAAAGAAAACAAGCGTATGCTAGGGTTGACTTAGACCTAGACGACTCCTAACTGGTTAGACTGTCCACGGGGGGTATATTGTCGGACGCTGACAACGAGTTAATCGGCCAGGTAGGGGCAAGATCAATGGGAGGCATTCGTGCCGGAGCAACGGGCCTAATTATGCCAAACCACTGTTCTTCGAGGTTTCGCCTCTCAATCCCCAACCTTAGACACCGATTGAAAAGAGTCAACTTCTAACAACTTTCCCCTTAGGTCAATCTCCTAAATGAGTCTGAGATGTCCCTAGGGGCCAACGTCTAGCAATTTTTATTAAGGCTTGGGTTGTGTGAGTGGGGAGGTGATTTTTGGGCCAAGGGAGGGTAATAACTTCCCCACCTTATCTTGTTTTGGGTTTTACCCTTAAGTTAAATTTGTGCAAGTGTGCAATATAGATAAGCATGAACACAAAACAGCGAGTAAATCACTGAAGTGTTTGTCCTATACTATATGCAATGCCATATGTATACCTCCTATCACAACAACATAAGAACAAAATACAGTATATTGGAATGAAAATTGACAAGTGCGTAGATGCAAATGTCTAAACCGTTTTAAAGCATCCAATTACCGTATTTTAGTTCTTTAAAAATTATTTACAGTGTACAGGTAATATGAACAAAAATTAGCAGCAGAATATAAAAATATACAAGAATTTACCTGACCACACTTGAGCAAGTGTGGACTTATGCAATGCTAAAACTTTAACCTGCACACCAAAAAACAAAGAAGAAAAGTTAACAAAAATGTGAAATCAAACCGTTCCCATCCCCGGCAACGGCGCCAAAATTTGATCGGCAAAAAGCAAGCACAAGAATAAGTAAACAGAGTGTGGTCGAAGTTACTGTTTTTGTGATTCTTCCGTAGTAGCGAAGTGGCTATACGGGTCGTATCCACAAGGACGGGAGGCGATAGAAGCTTTACCGGTTGATTCACGTTTATGTTAAAAGTTCTTCAAAGTTTTAAAGAACGAAAAGAAAAGAAAATAAAGAATAAAAAGAGAAGTACGGTGAAACACAAAGAAGTGGGAAACATAGAAAAGAATATGTTTGCGATTTTTGGATATTTTTCTAAAACAAGTGAAAGAGAAAGAAAACTCACGGCTACTAACTACTAATGACTCCACCAACACGCTAACCTCTTAGTGATAGTTGCCTCACAAGTATCATTGGCCATCACTAGTCCTTAGTTCAAGAGCGATTCAAAGCATGACCCATATGTAACTCTTCACAACCCAACTCAACAAACAAGTGCAAGCTACACTTAAATCATTAAAACTCAATAAGAGCAAGTATGAAATAAAGTAATGTTGCTTGTTAGAGAGTTAAGAAGTTAGAGTTAGATCCATCATCATGAGCCATCAATGGCTCTTGCAAGAGCAAGGCCAAAATGAGGCTATTAGATTCATGTGGATTACCATAAAAGAAGTTAGCAAGTTGGTGGTTAGAAGTTAGTTACCATGAGAGAAAAGACTAGCTACACATGTAAAAGAGATTAAAGAGAAGAAAACAAAGAAAAGATAAGAGAACACCTTTCATTGATTGTCACCTTCAATTACAAGCACTCTCACTTCCCAACATGTACCACTCTCTCTCCCTAATACAAGATCTACAAAATGGAAATTACAATGGGGGAAGAAGAAGAAACTATACTACCCTATCTAAACTAAAAAATGAAGATGAAACTACCCTAACTCTCTTCCTCTCCATCTCCTCTCGACTCTGAAACCCCATGGGGTATTTATAGTATCAGGGGAACAGGGGGGCCAAGAGACAAGAAATAACCCAAAACGGCGCGCGCAGCGTGGCCGTATGGCCGCGGAAACGCGGCATATGCCGCGTTTTCGCGACATTACTTTTGCGGCGCGCGCAGCGCCGCCTGCTGCGTGCCGCCTGGTTGTCCCCCCTGTCTGCTGGATTCTCGGTTTCTGGTTTGGCCGCGAAAACACGGCAAAATGCCGCGTTTCCGCGGCTTTCCTTGGGCGGCGCATGCGGCGCCACCTGCTGCGTGCTGCGCTGTTATCCCCCTGTCGGCTAACGCTCCTGGTTTTTGACAGAGTCAGCTCTCTAGGTCAATAGCCATTTTACTAGCCCTTTAATCACCAATTAAATGGTGATTTGGGTTTTCTTCTTCATTTGCACACCATTGACCTAAGATCAAGCAAGAAAGATATTTTTAGCAGAATTTATTATCAAATAAATGTGAGAATGTGATGAAAATTATGCAAAATTAGAGACTAATCATACAACAAGTGGTTTCTTTCAACCACAAACAATCTCTCTTTCTTTTCTCTTTTCCACAAAACAAGATCCTAATAGAATAGGATAGAAGATATAGCTCAAGTGTGGAAAAACAAAGTGTTTTTAACAAAGAAAATCTCTTGGGAAAAATATCAAATTGATGTAGAAATGAAGAACAAGAAACCAATTCCCAAAAACCTATTTTCTTTGAAAATAACAAAACACTTAAAAACAAACAAGATGAATCTTTTTTCTCTTTAAACTCTTTTAAAAACTTCTTTTTAAAACCAGAGAATGGGAGAAAATCAGCTCTGAAAATCTTAGCCAAAATCCCAAAGAATTGGGGTTTATATAGGCCCATCAGAAAACTAGCCGTTAGGCTGAGCTGGCAGCCTGGCAGGCTACCGGTCGGCCGGCCCGGCCGACCGCCAATGGTCAGAAATATGACCGTTGGGCCATCCCGGTCGACCGCCCGGTCGACCCAAATAAACAGAGAGCACTGCTCTCAGTTACGGTCGACCGTCCGGGTCGACCGCCCTTGTGTTTGCCAGACATGCACGACTCTGTGCACGTCGGTCGACCTCACGGGTCGACCGGCCCTTGGTGCGGTCGACCCATGCGGTCGACCGACCTGGCCTGTCAGCCACAATCAGGGACAGAAACTGGTCAGAAACAACATGTTAAAATATTTCTTAAAATTCTTTTATCTCTTTTAAAATTCCATAAAACTTGTTTTAACATTTTGTATTGAAACACAAACTTTATGATAACAATTTCAAGACATATATCAACATATTTAAATCATTTTTGTGTCTTGTAAATTTTATCAAAAACCAACACTTGTATTTTTATCAAACTTGATTTTTCTATACATGAATAGGAAAGTCAAAATAAGTTTGTATAAGTTAAGCATGCATGTATAGAATGAAACAACTATACATATATCAATTAAACTTGTTTTGACCAACTATTCATGAAAACCGAAAACCAAACATAAAACGTGTGTGTTTGTGCACTTGAGCATATCAACTATACATATCTTTACAAATGGATCTAAACACACTAAACTAAACTAGGATACCTAAGTCTTCTTGATGATCTTCCATCTTCAAGTCGACTCGATCCCAAACCGTGATCCACCGAGTGCAAATGAGTAATCTTGAAGCTCGGGCACCGAATCACCATGTGAAGGCTTTCAAACTCCTCTTTTTGAAGCAATCACCAACTACTATCTTGCTAAATATCTGAAACTTAAAATCACAAGATTATTAGTAAACATAACTACATGAGTTAATCATCATCAAAACTAGGGTGGAAAGCCTTTGGGCCAACAATCTCCCCCTTTTTGATGATGACAAAACTCATGGAGTTATATATGTATGAATTAAAGTTAAGCTTCAAAGAAGCTCCCCCTTAACTCATGCATAAACAAATAAACAATAAATAATATGCAATAAAGGCTCTTAAATATGAATGCATATAAATGCATAAACAATAAAGGGTTCTAGATACCAATGAAATATTCAAAAACAAAACATGCTCTAGATACCAATTACAAAACATGATCTAGATACCAATTAAAATTAAACTAAATTAAACTTAATAATTAAACTTAATATATGCAAAATATAGACATGCATATATAAACCATAATATTTCTCCAATAATTCTCCCCCGTTTTGTCAATCATCAACAAAGGGGTAAAAACCACAACAAAACAAAATCTTCTCTCTTTTTAATACAAAGAGTCAATCAAAAGGGGTTAAATGCAAAACTAAATCAATAAATTTTTCTCCCCCTTTTTGTTCGAAACAACGAATCAATAAAAATAATATTTTCCCCCTTTTTGTCTAACACAAAAACAAAACCAAATAGGGGTGACAATCAATTAAGGTACCAATTGAAAGTATGTCAAAGAATAGCATCTTGATACCAATTGAAAGGAAACAAACAAAAATATTGATACCAATTTTAAGCAAAACACATGAAAATCTTGATACCAATTGAAATTAAACATAATAAATTTTGAATGTCTAAACAAAAATTTTGATACCAATTGTAAATATTTTTCATTTTGAACATATGATACAAATTTTAAATTTTCAATCATAAAGTATGGGAGTACAAATACCAATTGAAAGACAAAATCAAATTTTCTCCCCCTTTATGAAATACAAACTAAAACAATGTTCACTTTTATTTTAACAAGCCTACGCATTGTTAAAAAAAAATTGAAACAAACATATATATGTATGGAACATAGATACCAATTGAAATTAATATACTTGAAAGTGAAAGCATACATACATACAAAATATATGAGTATACAAGAAATGTCAAGATTGATACCAATTGAAAGAATTCAATGATACCAATTGAAATAACAATAAGATCAAATGTATACATCATATAACTATACCTCCCAATCATGGTTCAAGTTTTAAATGATTTTCATTTTAAAGCATACATGACATGATCTCCGATCCATCCTCCCATTGAAGGTAGGAGTTTTCAAAAATAGATTTGAAAATAGAGTGTGTTTGAAAAACTCTACCACAATGAAGAATACCGTAACTAGTTAAATGGAAAATCTTTTAAACTAGTACGAAATCCTTCAAGCAAGGAATAAACTAAAATTAATTTTCATAAAACACATGTAAATCACATAGCACTTAAGAACACTCAATATTCAATAAAGTCCATACATGCTCATGAAAACATACTCATGAGAAATATTTTAAAATTGGTGAGTGTACAAGTAATGTGTGACATGGCATTATGAAATTTCCAATTAAGCTCAAAAATCCTTGAAACAAGAAAACATGAAAATCATTAAAACTTATTTAATCTTCAAGGAATATGTATGTCTTATACAAACTAGAGTATACATACATATCCAAACACAATGAGTCCACAAGGATATATGCATGAAGGCACGTGGCTCAAAAAGGATGTATATGTATAATCAATAGTTTGAATGAGATGGACATATACATGAAGTTAAACATCAAACATGAGAACATGAAAAACAAAATTTTCATTAACTAATTTTAATTTCAAGGTATATGTATGAATTGTCAACACAATAAGTATATATACATATCCCTAAACACAATTGAGTCCATATATATAGATTTGCATGAAAGGCAAATGACTCAAGGGGTATACAAGTATAACTTAAGGTTTGACAAAGTTACACATATACATGAAATGAAAACTCATACACATAAAAACAAATTCAAAAATGAGAATACAAGTTTAAGATGTATGAATCATCAAAACTAGACTATACTAGCACATCTAATGGGTTCAAATAAGCAATCAAGCCCAAACATATATAGATTTATTTGTGGCCCACTATATGCACAAGTATAAATCCTAATCTTAATGAAAGCTAACATCTAAACATATATTCAAAACATGAAGCATCAAAAACAAGATAAAAATCATCATGATAAAGCTAAACATGATTATTATGAATGTCCACATGTTATTAGAAATATGATATACGCAATAGCAACCATATAGTGAGAACACAAAAGAATTTATCCATATTAAATATGGGTGTCTTAAAGTAACTAAACATGTATATCACTAGTCTAATAAGCATGGTATTTTCATACTAATCACTAAACAATGAAACATGCTATGAAAGATAAACATGGAAAGCATGTAAACATAAGGAGTTAGAGATTCGATACCAAAACCAATGAGGGCACCGCTCTAGTTCTCCAAAACATGGTGGTCCTCTCCACCAAACATCCCTTGAAAGTGATGCATCCAAATGATTTCCATGAAGCTCGGAACGCATCCACTCCAAGGTACCTCAACTCTCACGTCATGCGAGAGCCCACACCTACATTAAACAAAGGAGGGGTGGTCTGTGGTACCCATACTCTTTTGGGTCCATGGGGGTTAGTACCTTCTCTAACCCAAACAAACTTCTTTGCTAAATTTAAAACATGTAATCTATCATAACAAAATTTAGCAAGGTGGCCTTACGTTTACAATGTGTACATGTGTACACATGAGCATATATAGTATGATGGTGTCCGTGAGGAGCATGTGTATGCCGTGGAGGGTGTGCATGCATAAAGGATGGAACTTGTTTCTTTCGAACCAAGGTTTCCAAACGTGAGTGGTTCATGGCACATTGGCTCATAGTGGAGCCCAAACAATCAACCTTCTTCTTAAGCAAACAAATATCATCATTAATCTTAGAAGAAGAAGTGTGGCATGCAATAGGTGAAGTGTGTGATACTACCCTAGCATGGCAAACATGTGCATCAATCTTATTTTTCAAAGAAACATTTTTATTTAAACAAATTTCTAATTCTTTTGAAATAAAATCAATTTCTCTTTTTAAAGAATTATTTTCTTTTAAAACAAAATCAACTTTTGAAAACAAGTTTTCATTTTTCTTCAAAATATTTTCACAATCATTTTTAGTTTTCAAAAATTCATTTTCTTTAAGTGCAAGATCAAGTTGAGATTTTAATGAATCCCTCTCATTAGCAATCTCCTCTTTCTCTTGCAAAACAATATCAAGTCTAGCAATCAAATTTTTATTTTCATTATTAATGCCTAGACTTTTCTTTTTCAAAACATTATATTTTTCTATTAGCTTTTCACAAACAATAGATAGTTCTTCATTTAAAGCATGGGGATCAACAAAATCATTTGAAGAACTAGCACAATCATCACTATCTAGTTGAGATTCCGAAAGTACCTCAAGGGAGTCATTCCCTTGGACCATCAAGCATTGTGACTCGGATTCTCCACTAGACTCCTCTTCTTGTTGGATAGGCGTTTGAAGCTTGGAGGTGGTGGTTGTTGTCAACTTGTTCCACACTGCAAAAGTGGAATCAAGGTTAGAAACACTCATAAGATAATCTTTAGATAATGTGCTTCTAATGGCCTCAAGGGCTTGTGCATTGGCCCCTAAATGATTGCGATCTCCAAGATAGCATTTCTTGGTGTCCGCAAGAAAGACATGCAAACCTACGGTCTTCAAATAGCTACTCATCATAACCTTCCAAATCTCAAGTCTAGAAATGTCAAACATAGGAGGGCTATTCATGAGGGCAAACTAAATGTGTGCAAACAAACAAATGCAAACAAGATTAGCCTAAAATGAGGATCTTTAACTCTAGGTTGTTAGACCCAAAATCAGAGCACTTGGCTCTGATACCAATTGAAAAGGGACACCTAGAGGGGGGGTGAATAGGTGTACTTGCTAATCTAGAAACTAAATGCGCTAAATGCGGAAGTTAATGCAAATTTTGCAAACACACTTAATACAACACACAAGTGTAGCCGAATTCCCCGTGAAGGGCTCTGGACTAACTCCTCTTGATTCCCCTTGAATGGGTTAAGGTGCTATGTGAAGCTCTTGTGGTTAAGTATAAGTGAGGCACACACACAATCAAGTCAAGCATATAAGGATGAGCAATATGAAGGATGCAAGACAATACAAGCAATATATGATATGAATGAAGTATGATGCTTTGCACAAATGTAAAGAGAGGAGAGAGTAAGAGAGACAATGGATCAAACGCTAACAACAAGATATGTTTCGAGGTTCGAGCCCCTAGCTCTACATCCCCGCCTACACCACCGTGTAGGATTTCCAATCCACTATCTCCCACAGAGGGAACCTCTACCGAAGAGGATTTGTTACAACACAAGGAGTACCAAACTCCTCTCTCAATACAAACACCACCTCACACAAGAGTGGTAGGCCCGTAGCCAAACAACAACCACAAACACCTTTACCGAAGAGGGTTTACAAACCAAACTCCACCTCTCACCAGAGGGAGCAAACACCAAGCCTCAACCTCTATCAAAGAGGGAGCAAACCAATCACCCGATCAACCTCTACTAAAGAGGGATACAACAAAATCAAGGGTGTACAACAAGTGGTTTCTTTCAACCACAAACAATCTCTCTTTCTTTTCTCTTTTCCACAAAACAAGATCCTAATAGAATAGGATAGAAGATATAGCTCAAGTGTGAAAAAACAAAGTATTTTGATCAAAGAAAATCTCTTGGAAAAAATACCAAATTGATATAGAAATGAAGAACAAGAAACCAATTCCCAAAAACCTATTTTCTTTGAAAATAACAAAACACTTAAAAACAAACAAGATGAATCTTTTTGCTCTTTAAACTCTTTTAAAAACTTCTTTTTAAAACCAGAGAATGGGAGAAAATCAGCTCTGAAAATCTTAGCCAAAATCCCAAAGAATTGGAGTTTATATAGGCCCATCAGAAAACTAGCCGTTAGGCTGAGCTGGCAGCCTGACAGGCTACCGGTCGGCCGGCCAGGCCGACCGCCAACGGTCAGACCCAAATAAACAGAGAGCACTGATCTCTGTTACGGTCGACCGTCCGGGTCGACCGCCCTTGTGTCTGCCAGACGTGCACGGCTCTGTGCACGTCGGTCGACCTTACGGGTCAACCGGCCCTTGGTGCGGTCGACCCATGCGGTCGACCGACCTGGCCTGTCAGCCACAATCAGGGACAGAAACTGGTCAGAAACAACATGTTAAAATATTTCTTAAAATTCTTTTATCTCTTTTAAAATTCCATACAACTTGTTTTAACATTTTGTATTGAAACCAAACTTTGTGATAACAATTTCAAGACATATATCAACATATTCAAATCATTTTTGTGTCTTGTAAATTTTATCAAAAACCAACACTTGTATTTTTATCAAACTTGATTTTTCTATACATGAATAGGAAAGTCAAAATAAGTTTGTATAAGTTAAGCATGCATGTATAGAATGAAACAACTATACATATATCAATTAAACTTGTTTTGATCAACTATTCATGAAAACCGAAAACCAAACATAAAACGTGTGTGTTTGTGCACTTGAGCATATCAACTATACATATCTTTACAAATGGATCTAAACACACTAAACTAAATTAGGATACCTAAGTCTTCTTGATGATCTTCCATCTTCAAGTCGACTTGATCCAAACCGTGATCCACCGAGTGCAAATGAGTAATCTTGAAGCTCGGGCACCGGAATCACCATGTGAAGGCTTCCAAACTCCTCTTTTTGAAGCAATCACCAACTAATATCTTGCTAATGATCTGAAACTTAAAATCACAAGATTATTAGTAAACATAACTACAAAACTAGGGTGGAAAGCCTTTGGGCCAACATATATATTCTGACCATCTTTCTACAATCAATTCTAAGGAATCAATGAAGGGTATTCCTTACTTTAAATTTGAAAAGGACCACATTTGTGATGCGTACCAACTTGGAAAACAAACCAAGTCCTCTTTCAAACTAATCAAAGATATCATGACATCTAGGTCATTAGAATTGATCCACATGGATTTGTTTGGTCCTACAAAAACTAAAAGTTTAAATGGAAATCGCTATGTTTTTATTTTAGTTGATGATTTTTTTCGTTTTATATGGATTTTCTTTTTGGAACATAAAGTCATGTTTTTTTACATTTTTGATATTTTTTGAAAAAGGGTTGAAAAGAAAAAAGGTTTTTCGGTTTTGCGCATAAGAAGTGATAGAGGTGGTGAGTTCATCAACCAATCCTTCATCACTTATTACGAAAAAAATAGAATTAAGCATGAGTTGTCTTATCCTAGAACTCTACAACAAAATGGAGTCGTTGAAAGAAAGAATCGTACTCTTCAAGAAATGGCTAGGACTATGATTAGTGAATACGGGTGATCGGGTCGGAACGAGCACTCGAAAATGTGTGTTTTATGAAATCAATGAAAAGCTTGTATGTGCTAATGTTCCCTCGATACTTTCGTTATAGCATTGGCTTAACGGGTCGAATTCATAAGGATAGGAGGCAATAAAAGCATTAACAGTTTATGTTCACATCGGTTGTTGACAATATCTTCTTTGTTAAAGAATGAGAAAAAGAAAATAAAAGAAAGAAAATTCAGAAGTGATAGGTGAAGAAAGAGATGAAATGGTGATGTGAAAATAAAAGAGTAGTTTGGAAAACAAAATAGAAAAAAAGATGAAGCTTGTGGTAAAGAAAATGAAAACAAAGGTGAACAAAGAAGATGGTTAAAACAATGATGAAAAGATAAAAGAAGAATTTTAAAATCAATTTTTAAAATAATGTAAAAAGAGGAGAATACTATGAAAGAAATCTCATGATTTCTAACTACTAATTACTCTACTAACATGCTAACCTCTTAGTTATAGTTGCCTCACATGGATCCTTGGTCATCACTAGTCTTTGGCTTCAAGAGACGATACAAAGCATGGCAAATAAGATGGTTCTTCACATTCAAACTTGCATCAAGAGCAAGCTAATACAAACATTAAATCATCAAACCATTAGAAGCAAGCATAAAATAAGATAGTTAGCTTGGTTAGCAAGTTAGGAAGTTAGATGTTAGAAACCATCATCATGAGCCATCAATGGCTCTTGCAAGAGCAAGGCCTTGTGAGGCTACTAGATTCATATGGATTATCAAGTAAGTGGTTAGATGGTTAGTGGTTAGTAGTTAATCACCATGAGAGAAAAATCTAGCTAAACATCATGTAGAAGATAGAGAAGATTACATTGGAGAAGAAAGGAGACACCTTTACATAAATTGTCACTATCTATTATATCAATATCTCTCTATTTCTCTCTGAATCTCTCAGCCCTACTACAAGATCTAAAAAGGAAATGGAAATACAAAAGAAAAGAAGGAGAACACCTACACTATACTACACTAAAAGATAGAAACCTAGCCTAAATCCCAAATCTGCTCCCGTTTTGGGCCTCTGTAAGGGTATATATAGGCGAAAGAATCATCTGGAAAGAGAGACGGGGCCACGCGTCGAAGATCGACACGTGGCCCAACCAAATTGCACGAAAACGAGGCTAATGCCGCGTTTTCACGGCAATACCAGGGACTTAGATCCCTGGTTTTTGGCGAGTGATTCCCGTCGCTTCTAGGACCTTCTTAGTATACTCCGTTTTGGGTATTTTCATCCGTATTCGTCTGACGTGCGCAAGGATCTAGGTTCAATGTATCTTCTAGAAGATCCCTTACTTGGCCTCCAAGAATTACGGATTTAATTACCCAAAAATGGGTTTAATTAAGCTCTTATTACCTTTTTGCCCTCCTTGTCTTGATTATGTGCAAGAGAGACCAAAATACAGTTTAGACCGACATTTTATTCATAAATTAGTGGAAAAATTTGAATATAATAATGCAAAGCTGTAGACTAACCACACCCCCATACTTATCTTTTGCTCGTCCCGAGCAAAACAAGAAAAGAAAAACTATCCTACAAATGTTATTACATCACTTTTGCAGGTAACGCGATTGTACTGAGCGTGTGCAACAAGCCTTTAAACCTCTAGGTTTCCACTAGAGGAGGAGTTTTGTCTCTTGAGGGTTTTCAGCGGATTGCATCCACAAAATCCATAAAGAAAGAAGACAAATGTTAGTATTTTGAAAACATATTTTGAAAGAGAGACAAAATTTTAAAATATTTTTGCAAAAATATAAGCGATTTAAGATCATAAGTCCACCAAAATTATTTTCCCTTAAACTTAGTCTCTATGCAAGATCTTGTCTTCAATTAAGGTAAAAATTTAAAATTGGATTGAATATTTTATCCTTCATAAAACCTAAATAATATGCACTTTGTGATAGTAAAGATTTCTAGGATTTCAACTCTAACCATCAAGCCATTTATATATATATATATATATATATATATTATATATATATATATATATATATTATATTATATATATATATATATATATATATATATTTCTTTTTCTTCTTTTTTTTCTTTTCTTTCTTCCCCTAGTTTTCTTAGGCTTTCTAGTTCACCCAAGTAGTGAGCCTTTAACCGATGACTCCTAGACCGAACGGTTCTTAGGGCACCAGATGAGAAAACATCCCTCGGTTTAAGGACTCGAGTAAACAAGGCCACAAAACTAAGGGGGATTATTTGCTTCTGTTGACCACTGTTGGCGTGAATAATCATGCTTCTTGAGACATAATTATCCAGCTTAATAAGTGATTTTTTTTATTTATTTTTGCTTTATGGTATTTTAGGTCTTTGTTTCCATCCCAAAAATTGTGTTTGTGTGAGGTGCATACTATCTAAGGCAAAAAATTCAAGGTAAAATTATCTCTTCAATCTTTTATACTTAACCTATAATTTAAAACAAGATCTATTATTTCTACTAGGTTTAAGATGTTATAATGTAAAGTTTCCTTAATTTTTAAGATCATCTTAATTTTCTTTAAAATAGATCAAAACTTTGTCTCTTACTTCAAAAAGTTTTTAAAGAAAGAAAAATCCTATACAAAAGGGAAGATTTCTAAAAGTATCCTAAAAGAAGTGAAAAAGAAAGAAAATCTAAAAAAACTCTATTTTAGTAAACCCTCCCCCACACTTATCTCATGCATTATCCTCAATGCATCGTGAATATATATATATATATATATATATATATATATATATATATATATATATATATATATATATATATATATATATATATATATATATATATATATTATATATATATATATATATGCATGAAACAAATAGAGAAGGAAGGAAAAATCACCTCAAGGTGGTGGTTCCAGTGGTGGTCTGATTGGTCCACGAAATGCAGCCCAATCCAATTTGTGTGGAGTCTAGAGGAACCCACCAGAGACCTCTAAAATACAACCCACTAGAATGATGTATATATAGATAATTTTTATTAAAAAATTTACCCCATCTAATTTCCAAATTTAAAAAATAATTTTAGAGTCAATATTATTAATACTCTTGTTCCAAAATGGAATGTGAAAAGATGGAATGATTGATTTGGACTCAGAAAGTACAGAAACTAGTACTGACTTAGGGAAGTGACTGAAATCAAGTAACGGTTCTGAAGTCAGAATTGGTTCAGGAAGTGGATCCAAGTCAAGAAGTTGAAACTCAAATCCACATTCATTTCCCCCCAATGGAATTTGACTTTCTAGGATTGGTGATTCAAGTTCAAGAATGACAGGTATGGGAATCAAAACTGACTCTAAAATGTTGCTCAAGTTGGATAATAAAACAAGAGTCAAAGTGATTCAGGAATTTGAACTGGATCACAAATTTGAGGATCGAAGTCACATTCTTCTCTGAGTTCAATTGTTTTTGAAAGGAAAACTTGCCAATTTGTTAATGAGACTTTCAAAAGTATGAAATTGGTTAAGTTCAATATATTGATCGTAAAAGATTGGTGATTCAATTTCACGATGGATTGGCATAGGATCCAATGTTGACTCAGGAAAAAGCCTGAAATCAGGTAAAAATACCTCAGTCATTATTGAATCAGGAAGTGAAATTGAATTACCAAGTTGAGGTTCAGAATCATATTCCTGCTAAAGTTCAATTTTAGGAAAAAGATAACTTGCCAAAATATCAACATGTTTCTCAATATTTTGATGCTGGTCAAGTTCAAATGGGTGGACTGAAATTGAATCTTGATTTTCAAAATAACATGATTCTTTGACTCTAACATAATGGTTAATGACATCAGGAATAGTCAAAAGATGAGAATGGAGAGTTTTGACCATCATATCTATGTCATGATTATGAGCGATTTTAGCCTGAGTCATGGCTTCAAGCACCTTTTCATAGTCGATTGGTTCATCATTTTGTTGTGATTGGACTTGAAAAGATGAAGATTTATTTTGAAAATTATGGTGAAATCGTGAGTCCATCAGATTTTTTGATTGTCGTTCGGACTCACGCATACTTATTTCTTAGATTGATGGTTTTTTATTTTGAACTGGTGTGACTGAGCATGAATTTTGGTTTTGAAAAAATTGTGAGTCAAACTTGTACTGTTGGGACTCAAGCAAGGCGATATACTCTTTTCTAGCTCAGACTTTTCTTCAATGGGTTGGTCTAGAAAATGAGTATAGGAAGCGAAATCGGGGAATGAATATTGTAAAAATTGTGGACAAGGTGGACATGGTGGACGAGGAGGTTGAAAATTTGACTCGGGGGAGGTGAATCCCCATTGACTCTGTGAAGAGTTGAAATTATTTTGAAAATTATGGTCATAAGATTGGGGGTATGGGTTGTATTGATTCAGATAAGTCTAACCCGGTGTATTTGGTTGGTTCATATTGTAAAAAGTTGGGTTGAAATTATCCAAATCAAATGGGATTGGTGTGAAATATAGATTCATGTTAGGATTGAAAGAATTATTGTTGTTGAATTCCATATCACAAACAATCATAAATAAGAAAGAAAAACAGACAAACAAACAAAAAGAAATAAAAAAATAAAAACAATACTATACTAGGGTTGACCTAAACCCAGACGACTCCTAACTAGGCGATGACCCGAGGGAGGTTGTTGCTTGAATCTGACCACAGGCTAATTGGTCAGGTAGGGACAAAATATGATGGGAAGTATTCGTGCTAAGCAACAAGTCTTAATTACGCCAAATCACGGTATCTTCGAGGCATAATCTCTTAATCCCCAACCATAGACACCGATTTCATAAGAGTAAGATTCAAAACAAGTTCCACCCTCGGTCAATCTCTTAATGAGTCCGAGATGTCCCTAGGGGCCAACGCCTATCAATTTTTATTAGGGCTTGGATTGTGTGAGTGGGGAGGTGGTTTTTGTGCTAAGGAAGGGTGATAAAATCCCTACCTTATCTTGTATGAGTTTTATCTTTAATTTCAATTCATGCAAGTGTACAATATAGACAAAAAGATTACACAAAGCGAATAAATCACCCACGTGTTTGTCCTATGCTATATGCAATGTCATGTGTACACCTCAGTCCAAATCACAACAACAGAACAAAATACAGTATATTGGAATTAAAATTAACACGTGCCTAAATGCGAATGTCTAAACCATTTTAAAAGAGTCCAAATACCGTATTTTGTTCTTTAATTATTGCAGTGTGTAGGCAGTCAAGTAAAAATTTAACAGCAGAATATATCAATATATGCAACTTGCAAAGTCCCTACAAAGGACAAAGGTCAAATGCCACAATATTGCCGCGTTTTCGTAGCTTTTCTTTGCTTTCTGCGGCAAAAATAAGGAAGCGGAGCCCCTGCTTTCTAAAGCAAGGATATGCAAGCAAAAGAAGAGCTCTACAATGTTCATTTTCTGCAAAAATTAACCTACACACCAAAACAGAACAAAAATTATTAACAAAAACGTGAGTCTAAACTATTCCCATCCCTGGCAACGGCGCTAAAAATTTGATCGGAGCGGAACGAGCACTCTAAAATGTGTAATTATAAAATCAGTATAAAAGCTTATATGTGCTAATGTTCCCTCGATATTTTCGTTATAGCATTGGCTCAACGGGTCGAATCCACAGAGACAGAAGGCGATAGAAGAATTAACATTTCTTATTCACGTTGGTTGTTAACAAGTCTTCTTTGTTAAAAGAATGATAAAAAGTAAAAGAAAAGAAAACTGAACGTGATAGATGGAGAAAGCGATGAAAGCGATATGAAAATAAAAGAGAAGTGGTTTGAAAAACAAAAAGAAGATAAAACAAAGGTGAACTAAGAAGTTGGTGAAAACATCGATAAGAAAATGATAAAAAGGTTTCGAAAATGATTCTTAAAACAAAGTGAAAAGAATAAGGAATGCTATGAAAGAAATCTCATAGTTTCTAACTACTAATTACTCTACTAACATGCTAACCTCTTAGTGATAGTTACCTCACATGGATCCTTGGCCATCACTAATCCTTGGCTTCAAGAGACGATATAAAGCATGACAAATAAGATGGTTCTTCACATTCAAACTTGCATCAAGAGTAGGTTAATACAAACATTAGATCATCAAACCACTAGAATCAAGAATGAAATAAGAGAGTTAGCATGGTTTGTAAGTTAGCAAGTTAGATGTTAGAACCCATCATCATGAGCTATCAATGGCTCTTGCAAGAGAAAGGCCTTGTGAGGTTACTAGATTCATGTGGATTATCAAGTAAGTAGTTAGATAGTTAGTGATTAGTACTTAGTCACCATGAGAGAAAAATCTAACTAAACATCATGTAGAAGATGGATAATATTACATTGGAGAAGAAAGGAGACACCTTTACATAGATTGTCACCATCTATTACATCAATATCTCTCTATCACTCTCTGAATTCTCAGTCCTGCTACAAGATCTAAAAAGGAAATGAAAATACAAAAGAAAAGAAGAAGAATACCTACACTACACTGCACAAAAAGATAGAAATCTAGCCTAAATCCCAAATCTGCTCCCGTTCTGGGCCTCTGTAGGGGTATATATAGGCGAAAGAAGCATCTGGAAGGCGAGACGGGGCCACGCGTCGAAGATCAACACGTGGCCCCACCAAATTGCTGCGGAACGCGGCTAATGCCGCGTTTTCACGGCAATACCAGGGACTTAGGTCCCGGGGTTTTGGCGAGTGATTCCCAACGCTTCTAGGATCTTCTTGGTATACTTCGTTTCGGGTACATTCATCCGGATATTCGTCTGACGTGCGCAAGGGTCTAGGTTCAATGTATCTTCTAGAAGATCCCTTACTTGGCCTACAAGAATTGCGGATTTAATTACCCAAAAATGGGTTTAATTAAGCTCTTATTACTTTTTTGCGCTCCTTGTCTTGATTATCTGCAAGAGAGACCAAAACACGGTTTAGGCCGACATTTTATTCATAAATCAGTGGAAAAATGTGATATAATAATGCAGAACTGTAGACTAATCTGTTGGCCCAAAGGCCTATCACTCTAGTTTTGATGATGATCAACTCATGTAGTTATAGTACTAATGATCTTGTGTTTAATTAGTTTCAGATTTGTGATCAAGATCTTAATAGGTGTGTAGCTTCATCAAAGGATTTAAGATCAAGTTTTGAAGCTAACACGGTTTGATTCAAGAGCTTGTGCATCAAGACCACATCAAGTATTCAAGAGGAGTCTAGCTCTTTGGATCGAGTTTGGACCAAGTCAAGAAGATAAGAAGACTTCAAATGAAGACCTTCAAGATCAAGACTTGTGTCTAGGTTTGTTTTTATAAGATTTTGTTTTTAGATAAAATGTAAAGGATAGAATAGTTGGTGGATTGGTCAAGTTACCATATACACACACACTCTTGATTTAGATGAGTTTTCATAAAAGAATTTTATTTTGGAAAAATACAAAAAAAATTTCTTTTAGAAAATACCGGTTTGGTTTTTGGTATTCAAAGTATACATGTGTTGTTAACCAAAATCGTTTTAGTGCTTATTGTCAAAAACATAGATATTTCACCATGTTTGTGTAGTGGATCATATCCATACACTCTATGCTTTCAAAGAGTTTAAAATATCTTGTTTTTGTATTTGGAGAAGTTTTGGAAAAACCAATTTTGGAAAAATACAGTTTTCGTTTTAGCCAAAATTTTCAAGTTACATAATAGTTCAAATTATTTGTAACATGTCTTGATTTTGCTCAAACATGTTTGATTATCAAAGTATAATTTTAAAATTATTTTTGTTGATTTTTCATAATTTTATGGGATTTTATTTATGCTAAAAAGTCAACATTTTTATCCCTATAATTTATCTGGTCTGGCTTTTGCCGGTCGACCGGACCGGCCGATCGAGTTTGAAGTCGGTCGACCGGGACGGTCGACTGACGTGCACAAACGTGCACGCCAGGACTGCTGGAGGGCCGGTCGACCGACCCGGTCAACCGCACAGAGCTTCTGCTCTCTGAAAAGCCCCGGTCGACCGGCAGAGAACTTTGTTCTCTGTTCCAGGCAGTGGTCGACCGGGCCGATCGACCGACGCCCCAACGGTCAGGAGAGCTTCTGCTCTCTAGAGAGCCCCGATCGACCGGGCTGGTCGACCAGCAGAGAACTTTGTTCTCTGTTCAGGCAGCGGTTTACCGGGCCGGTCGACTGACGCCCCAACGGTCAGATTTCTGACCATTGGCGGTCGACCGGGCCGGTCGACCGTCAGCCGTCAGGGCTGATATTTTGCCCCAACAGTTAGTTTTTTCTAGCCTATATATATGGGGGGTTTGTGGGCTGTTTTACACAAGTTTTAGAAGAAGTTTTTGGACTAGTTTTTCCTACTTATTTCAGTGGTTATATCCACAAGTTTTAGAGCCAATATTTTCAAATCAAAAGAGAGTTTATCAAGAGTGTTTCAAAAGAGATTTTCTTGTGTTTTTCACCATAGATTCAATCCTTGTTTTCTTACACAACACTTGTGCTATCCATTGCTATATCTACCTATAGGGATATTTGTTGTGAGAGGATTTTAGGTGATCAAAGTGTTGTGATCACCAAAGACTTCATCTTTATACTTTGAGGAGGCGGACTTGTGGGTTCGCGGTGTTTCGAGTTCGTGTGTGAACTCTTTGTTTGAGGTACGGCCTCGGCGAGCTAGTGGGCTTGCGGTGTGTACGGGACTAGAGAGTCCAAGGAGTTCAAGTGTGAACTCACCTTGTAGGTGTTGCGGCATCGAGTGATCCGGTGGGATCGTTTTTAGTCGAAATCCTTCATAGTGTTGAAGGCGGGGACGTAGAGCAAGTGTGCTCGAAGCTCGAAACAAATCTCCCGTATTTGGGATTGCTCACTCTCTATCTGTTACTCTTGTTTATATCTTGCATATTTTTATTGCTTTCATCTTATATGCTTGATATATGTTGTGAGCTTAATTGTTATATGCTTGGGGATTGTTTGCTAACACTTGTATTTAACCAAGAGAGCCAACGCGGCACCTCAACTCTTATTTAGAGGAATCTTGAGGAGTTAGTCCAGAGCCCTTCACGGGGAATCCGGCTACACTCTTGTGTTATACTTGGTGTTTAGCTTAAATAGTTTTAATTCACATAATAAGTTTTTAATTCCGCATTAAGTGACCATTAGATTAGCCATCACCTATTCACCCTCCCTCTAGGTGACTTACAGTTGGTATCAGAGCCAAGTGCTCTTGATTTGAGTCTAACAACTTATAGTTAAAGATCCTCATTTTATAGCTAATCACAATATTTGTTTACACACACCATGGACTTCATGACACCTCCCACCTTTGACATTCTTAACATCCAAACTTGGAAGGTTAAGATGTTTTTATACCTCAAAGCCTTAGGTATTAATGTTTATTTTGCCACTACTAAAGATTCATATTGTTTAAATGGCAAAAATATTGAAGCTAATGCAAAAGCCCTACATGCTTTAAGAACAACCCTAAATGATGAATATTTATCTAGGGTATCTAACATTGACTTGGCTTTTGTAGTTTGGAACACTATACTCTCCCTCGGCGAAAAAGAACAATATTATGCGGGAAGCGACTCAGATGTTAGAAGTGACGCTTCCAACGTGTGCTACATGGTCCAAGGGGATAACCCCTTGAGGTAACTACCGAATCTGAGATAGAAGAGGATGTTGAAATGCCTTATAATGAACTAGCATCATTTTGTCAACAACTCTTAGAAAAATATGAATTGCTTAAAAAGGATAACAAGAATCTGAAAAAGAATTTTGATTGTATGTTAAAAGAAAATGATTCTTTTAAAAATAAAGTTGCATGCATTGAAAAAGAAAATGAAAGTTTGAAAAATGAAAATGTTTCCTTGCTTTCTAAATTAAATGATCTTTGTGAAGGAAACACTAATTTGAAAAATAAAATTGTTTGGTGGAAAAACAAAAAGAAGTTGCTTTAAATGAAAACACTTCCTTAAAAGAAAAATTATTGAAAAAGAAAAGAAAAATGTTTCTAAAAAGAAAAGGACTATTGATCATGATCTTCATACCACAACCATTGATAAAAATGAAGTTAAATTTTTAAAAAATAAAATTGATAGTTTGAGCTCAACTTTGAGCACATGTGCATTTAACCACTCTAGGTTGGAGTCTTTATTTTCAAAGAAATAAGCTCCACATGTTCATGCACAACACCCACATCATGCATATGCACATTTTGCACGTCATGACCACACTCATAATCATACGCATCCTAGAGTGTACAAATGTACACATTATGGACGCAAAGGCCATTTAGTAAAGTTTTGTTATGATAGAATAAATTCTTCAAATTTTGCTAAGAAAAATGTTTGGGTTCCAATAAATGCTAACCCTCAAGGACCCAAAAGAAAATGGGTACCAAAATTCCCACCTTGTGTATTTGATGTAGGTGCGGGCTCTCACAAAACGTGAGAGAGATGGTGCCTTGGTGGTGGATGCATGGACTTGATGGACACATATATTGATGCACCGCTATCAAGGAGGTTTGGTGGGACAACCACCATGTTTTGGAGAATTAGAGTGTAGTTCATGTGTTGGTAACTATCTCTAAACTCCTACTTTAGTTTACATGCATGTTTATTTTTATAATTGTGCTTCATGTGGTAAATACATGTTTAAATGTAGTTTTTATTAAAACTTGGATATTTATACATGTACAAGTAGTGAGCCACATTTGATTCATATATGTTTGCACTTCATTACTCATTTGTATTCATTATATGCACATGTATAGCCTAGTTTTGATGATTTTCTCATTTACACTTGTTTTGCCTATTTCCATGTTTTACTTCGTGTATATGTAGTTTGTATTCAAATCTAATGAATATACATGTATGTCTCTTGAGTCTCTTGCATTCATGCAAATCATATCATAGACTCTTATTATGTTTGGGATATGTATGCATATTGTTAGTTTTGAATAAAAACATACATATACCTAGAAGTTTGTTTTTAAGATAAAAAAATGAATTTTTATAATTTTCATCTTTCTTTAAAAAATGAATTTTCATGATTTTTGAGTTTCATGTTTGTTTGAGCTTCATTGATTATCTTCATGAAAAATGCTAATTACATGATTCTTGTGCACTCACTTTTTATTTGTTTATTTATGACTTTGTTTCATGATTATTTTGAGCCTTATAGATTTTGAGTGTCAAACTTTATGTATTTAGTATGTTTCATGATAGACATATGTTTTGGTTTCATGTTTTGAAGGATCTTTAACTAGTTTTTTAAAAATTATTTTAACTAGTTATTGTTCTTCATTTGATAGTGATTTTCAATGCTAAAAATATTTTTCAAACCCTATTTTTGAAAACCCCTACCAATGCCGTCATGGGTGGACGGATGGGCGATTATGCCTTGTAAGCCCTATTGAAAATCTTTTAACTTGTGCATATAAAAGGCGGTAGGTTATGAGTTATATACTTGATCTCAATTGATATTTTTATTTTGTATATACTCATACTTTGTTTCCTATATATGTATGCTTCATTTCAAATAATATTAATTTCTATTGGTATTTTCATTTTCGTACATATATATATGATTTGTTTGTCCTTGAGTTAAAATCAATTTACATATTTAAAACACAAAGTTTGTTTATTCTAAGCTTAATTCAAATCTTGTTTTTTAATTGATTTCTCAATTGATATTTTAATAAGCTTATGCATTATTTTTAAAATTAATATTTTTTGACATAAAAATATGCAATAATTTTCAATTGGTATCAAATATGATTCTATTTTGATTAAAATTCAAAATTTGTAATGTTTATTTATAATAATTGGTATCTTAAAATTTGATTACAAATGCTTATGGTACCTTAAAATTTTTGTTTATATGATATCTTAAATTTGATTTACTAAGATATCTCAAAATTTGTTTTCATTAAGAAAATTCAAAATTCTGTTTTAATAAGAAAATTAAAATGTTTTGATTTATATTACCTATATGCAAGGGGAGCTTAACATCTCTTCTACATATAGATTCATATTGAGTGTATCTTATATTGAGGAGCTTGACAACTCTTCTTTATGCGGTACACGTGTGTAGGAGGAGCTTCACATCTTCTCTTATGCATTGCATATTATGTGTGATGTGAATTAGGGCTTGTCATCCTTTCTTCATATAATGCATGTATGTAGGGAAGTTAACTTAGCGTCTTCCTCTTCATGAATGTATATCGCATATATTCTCTTTTATTGATTTGTTTAATATCACCCTTTTATTGATTTTTGCTTTTGACAAAAAGGGAGAGAACACTTTTTTTTGTTTTTACTTTAACCCCTTTGTTGATGATTGACAAAAAGGGGGAGAAGTATTTGGTGTGTGTGTGTGTGTGTGTGTGTGTGTGTGTGTATGTGTGTGTGTGTATATATATATATATATATATATATATATATATATATGCATGTTTTCCTTGCTTTATACATAAAGGGGGAGAAGGATTTATGTTTATGCATATATGTTTTTGTTTTACAAATAGGAGAAAAAGTATTTGATGAGTTTTTTTCTTGATTGGCATGTTTATCTCCTTGTATTTGCATACATGTTTATGAGCTTTCATTGCATATTTATTTGTTTATTGTTATGCATGAGTTAAGGGGGAGCTTCCTTGAAGCTTTACCTTAATCCATGCATATATAACTCCATGAGTTTTGTCATCATCAAAAGGGAGAGATTGTTGGCCCAAAGGCCCATCACTCTAGTTTTGATGATGATCAACTCATGTAGTTGTAGTACTAATGATCTTGTATTTAATTAGTTTCAGATTTGTGATCAAAATCTTAGTAGGTGTGTAGCTTCATTAAAGGATTTAAGATCAAGTTTTGGACCTAACACGGTTTGATTCAAGAGCTTGTGCATCAAGACCACATCAAGTACTCAAGAGGAGTCTAGCTCTTTGGATCGAGTTTGGACCAAGTCAAGAAGATAAAAGACTTCAAGTGAAGACCTTCAAGATCAAGACTTGTGTTTAGGTTGTTTTTATAAGATTTTGTTTATAGATAAAATGTAAAGGATAGAATAGTTGGTGGATTGCTCAAGTTACCATATACACACACACTCTTGATTTAGATGAGTTTTCATAAAAGAATTTTATTTTGGAAAAATACAAAAGAGTTTTTTTTTAGAAAAATACCGGTTTGGTTTTTTGTATTCAAAGTACACATGTGTTGTTAACCAAAACCGTTTTAGTGCTTATTGTCAAAAACATAGATATTTCACCATGTTTGTGCAGTGGATCATATCCATACACTCTATGCTTTCAAAGAGTTTAAAATATCTTGCTTTTGTATTTGAAGAAGTTTTGGAAAAACCAATTTTGAAAAAATACAGATTTCGTTTTTAGCCAAAATTTTCAAGTTACAAAAATAGTTCAAATTATTTGTAACATGTCTTGATTTTTCTCAAGCATGTTTGATTATCAAAGTATAATGTTAAAACTATTTTTGTAGATTTTTCATAATTTTATGGGATTTTATTTATGCTAAAAAGTCAACATTTTTATCCCAATAATTTGTCTAGTCTGGCTTCTGCCGGTCGACCGGACCGGTCGACCGAGCTTGAAGTCGGTCGACTGGGACGGTCGACTGACGTGCACAAACGTGCACGCCAGGACTGCTGGAGGGTCGGTCGACTGACTCGGTTGACCGCAGAGAGCTTCTGCTCTCTGGAAAGCCCCGGTCGACCGGCTGGTAGACTGGCAGAGAACTT
The DNA here is from genome assembly GCA_038442645.1 of Agave tequilana. Classification (NCBI taxonomy): domain Eukaryota; kingdom Viridiplantae; phylum Streptophyta; class Magnoliopsida; order Asparagales; family Asparagaceae; genus Agave; species Agave tequilana. Next base: position 114,544 of record JAVJIF010008423.1, read on the forward strand.
TGTTCTCTGTTCCAGGCAGCGGTCGACCGGGCCGGTCGAACGATGCCCCAACGGTCAGATTTCTGACCGTTGGCGGTCGACCGGCCTTCTGACCGTTGGCGGTCGACCGGGCCGGTCGACCGTCAGCCGTCAGGGCTGATATTTTGCCCCACGGCTAGTTTTTCTAGCCTATATATAGGGGGTTTATGGGCTGTTTTACACAAGTTTTAGAAGAAGTTTTGGGCTACTTTTTCCTACTCATTTCAGTGGTTATATCCACAAGTTTTAGAGCCAATATTTCCAAATCAAAAGAGAGTTTATCAAGAGTGTTTCAAAAGAGATTTTCTTGTGTTTTTCACCATAGATTCAATCCTTGTTTTCTCACACAACACTTGAGCTATCCATTGCTATATCTACCTATAGGGATATTTGTTGTGAGAGGATTTTAGGTGATCAAAGTGTTGTGATCACCAAAGACTTCATCTTTGTACTTTGAGGAGGCGGACTTGCGGGTTCGCGGTGTTTCGAGTTCGTGTGTGAACTCTTTGTTTAAGGTGCGGCCTCGGCAAGCTAGTGGGCTTGCGGTGTGTATGGGACTAGAGGTCCAAGGAGTTCAAGTGTGAACTCACCTTGTAGGTGTTGCGGCACCGAGTGATCCGGTGGGATCGTTTTTAGTGGAAATCCTTCATAGTGTTGAAGGCGGGGACGTAGAGCAAGTGTGCTCGAACCTCGAAACAAATCTCCCGTGTTTGTGATTGCTCACTCTCTATCTCTTACTCTTGTTTATATCTTGCATACTTTTATTGCTTTCATCTTATATGCTTGATATATATTGTGAGCTTAATTGTTATATGCTTGGGGATTATTTGCTAACACTTGTATTCAACCAAGAGAGCCAACGCGACACCTCAACTCTTATTTAGAGGAATCTTGAGGAGTTAGTCCAGAGCCCTTCACGGGGAATCCGGCTACACTCTTGTGTTATATATACTTTGTGTTTAGTTTAAATAGTTTTAATTTGCATAATAAGTTTTTAATTCCGCATTAAGTGACCATCACCTATTCACCCCCCCTCTAGGTGACTTACATAATCAATGGGCTCCCTTAATACTTATGGGCCGAGGCCGTAAACACCACATGCTATATATCGAATAGAATTTATTTTTGTAAAAATTCTTCTAAAACTTCTTTTGAAATCTATTATTCAAGAAAACATAATGTTTCGTATTTTAGAGTTTTTAGATGCAAATGTTTTGTTTTGAATACCAAAGATAACTTGAATAAATTTGATGCTAAGGCTTTTGAAGCTATTTTTGTTGGGTATTCTTATACTAGCAAAGCTTATAGAGTATTCAATAAATCCTTTCTTACATTGAAGAATCTATGCATGTTAAGTTTGAAGAACCTGATACTTTTGTTAAGAATGCTGAAGAGGTTGACACTTTAAGCGAAGACATGGAGAAAGTATCCTTGGAGGACTCACCTACCCAAGAAGACAAGCAAAAACTTAATGGTTAAGTTTAAGAGGATGAAGTGGAACCACTCAACCACTTTTAAAAGATTAGAGATATGTTACAAGTCATCCCAAAGATTTCATCATAGGTGATGTATCTAAGGGGTATCAACTCGCTCCAAACGCCATAATTTGTGTGGTCATTATGCTTTCATTTCCCATATTGAACCCAAAACATTCTCGAAGTCGAGCGTGACTCATATTGGTTGCTTGTAATGGAAGAAGCGCTCAATCGGTTTGAGCGCAACTAAGTTTGGCATCTCGTTCTTAAACCCCGTGATAGACCAACGATTGGTACTAAATAGATTTTTAGGAACAAGTTGGATGAATCGGGAAATGTTGTTAGGAATAAAGTTAGATTAGTGGTCCAAAATTACACCCAAATTGAAGGAATTGATTTTGAGGAAACATTTGCACTTTTAGCACGGCTCGAAGCTCTATGGAGCACATTTGCTTTTGCTTCTTATAAAAATTTCAAACTTTTTCAAATGGATGTCAAAAGCGCATTTTTAAATGGTTTTATTGAAGAGAAAGTATATGTTGAACAACCTCCCAGATTTGTTGATCCTATACATCCAAATTTTGTTTTCAAACTAGATAAAGCTTTGTATGTTTTAAAACAAGCTCCTAGAGCTTGGTATGAAAGACTTTTCACTTTTCTTCTTTTAAATGGCTTTGTTAAAGTAAAGTAGATACTACTTTGTTTACTAAGCATGTTGATAGTGACATTCTCATTTTTCAAATTTATGTTGATGATATAATTTTTGGATTTACTAACGAAATACTTTGCAAAGAGATTAAATCATGTATGCAGAATGAGTTTGAAATGTCTATGATGGGAGAGCTAAACTACTTCCTTGGACTCCAAATCAAGCAAAGGAGTTATAGGATCTTTATAAGTCAAGTAAGTACACAAAGGAACTCATCAAGAAATTCAGACTTGAAGGGACAAAGACTAGCAACACTCCCATGGCTACCACAATCGAACTTGACAAGGATGAACAAGGTAAAAGTGTAGACATAAAACTTTATAGAAGCTGATTGGCAGTTTATTGTATTTAACGGCTAGTAGGCTGGATATCATGTTTAGTGTATGTCTTTGTGCTAGATTCCAATTTTGTCCTAAAAAGTCCCACTTGATTGCGGTAAAACGCATTATTTGATACCTTAAGAGCACTATTGGAATGGGTTTATGGTGTTTGAAGACCGAAAAATTTTAATGACGAGTTTTTCTGATGCTGACTATGCAGGTTGTAGAGTGGATAGGAAAAGTACAAGTAGAACATGTTAGTTTCTAGGAAATTGTCTTCTTTCATGATCTTTCAAGAAACAAAATTCTGTAGCCCTCTCAACCGTCAAGGCGGAGTATGTTGCTACTAGGGTTTGTTGTGCATAAGTCCTTTGGATAAAATATACTCTCGTTGATTATGATTTGCATTATGATCATGTTAAAATATTTTGTGATAATACTAGTATTATTCATATGACTAAAAATACAAATCAATATAGTAAGATTAAGCACATAGAGATTCGATATCACTTTCTTAGCGATCATTATGAGAAAGGTGATATTGAACTTGATTATATTTCTACTGAGTTTCAACTTGCAGATATTTTTACTAAACCACTTGATTTTAACAGATTTTCTTTTATATGTGGTAAACTAAATATTTGCATTATTGATCGATGAGTTTTCGTGGTTGTTTAACCTCTTTGATGTATGATAAAAAGGGGGAGAAGTATGAAAGTATGGGTTTGTTTTGATGTTTCTCATATATGTTTTTATGTTTATCTTCATATATGTTTCATGTTTTATACTTAATAATAGAGCATCATTTGAGGGAGAGCTGTTACCTCCTTCTTATATTTTGTTTTATAGTTTATATGTTTTGTCATCATCAAAAAGGAGGAGATTGTTGGCCCAAAGGTTACAATCCCCGGGTTATGTGTTTTGATGATAACAAACCATATAAAAGCTATTTGATACTAATAGAAGTTCAAGAATGAATTTCAGGTTAGTACAGGCATTGATGGCTCAATCTCAAGCATGAGATATTAGGCTCTACCTCAATCACTGCTCAATATCAAGTTTTAGAGAAGCCTGCTTGTAGACTCATAGATATTTTTTTTGTTAAAGATTAGTATATATGTTTGAAGCTCAAAAACACACACACATAAATTGCACGTTTTTGAAAAGAATATTTTTTGCTTTTGATTATCAAATCTTTATAAAATATACTTTGTTTTATAATCAGTATACTTAGTTTTCTATATTTCAAAAACCTTAAAAAATCTTTTCAAAGCATAACATATTTTCAAAATGTATTTTAGGCTGGTTTTCTATTTTGACAAAGATCGGTCAACCGGGCGATCGACCGTGCCTATTACAGGCCAGAAAGTTGACAACATGGTCGACTGGAGTTCTGAAAATTGGGGGTGTGCACGTTCCCGGTCGACCGGTCCTCGTTGCGATTGACCAGGCGGTCGATTGACTGTAAGCAGGTTTAGCCTCGGTTTATCACGGTCAACTGACCGGTCGACCGGAGGGCAAACAGTCAGATTTTTAAATCTGCCGGTCGACCGGCCGGTCGACTGCCAGTTTGGTAGAAATGGCTTTTTTTTTAATAGGCTATTTTAAAACATGTTTAAATTAAAAAACGTGGTAAGCTATATTAGAGGGTCAAGTTCTACCTCTTTTATGCTGGTAAAACTATTCTATGTTTGCTCTTCTAAAACCCTATATAAAGGGGTCATTAGAGTTGAGTTTAATAACAACAAAAAAAAATTCAAAAATCAAAGTTTTGGGATTTCAAGTAAAAGAGCTTTTTGTTTTCAGTTTTGTGCTATTATTTTCAAAAGTCTTCTTAAAGTTTTAGTTCTTAAAATCTCTCTTCTATTTTTAAATTTCACTTACAAAATCTTGAGCTTCAATCTTATATATTATTCTCTAGGGTTTTGTGAAGAAGTATTTTCAAGAGAGAGTTTGTGGTCTTTTGATCACCCAGTGCTTATTATATTGTTGCTATGCTACCCTGGACTAGGGAGTGTGTTGGGGAGTTGTGTACTCCATAGTGGTTGTAATTCCTTTGGTAGAAAGTTCTAGTGGATTGAAAATCCTTCACGGTGGTGAAGGCGGGGACGTAGAGCGGTGGCTCGAACCTCGAAATAAATCTCTTTGTTTGCGATTGATTTCTTGTCTCTCTTATCTACTTTATATTCATTCATTCATTGTCGATCTATACTCATTACAATAAGATTGCATTGAGCACCTCAAACTTTTATATAGAAGAATCACGAGGAAGAAGTTCAGAACCCTTCACAGGGTATACAACTTCTAATCTTACTTTGAGTGATTGTTTGCATCATCTCATTTTTATTTTGCATTGAATATTGAATTGATTAGCGTTACACCTATTCACCCTCCTCTAGGTGTAATTTCATAAAGGCTCTTCTGTTCTTTTCAATTTAGTTCTTTTATTTGCTTTAGTTGCTTTATTTACTTTTATTTGCTTCCTTTATGCTTTATTTTTAATCATTTCTCCTTTATAACTTAGATTAGGGAGAGTTTCAAAACAGATAAGAAAGGAAGAATTATCTTTAGAGTGACACTAGATATAATCTTCCTTAAAGATAGTTATATTGAGATTGATAGCCAACTTAATTGATCGCTTGCTTTCCTTTAATTACTCAAAGATATGTTTTTTTCTTTTCTTTTATATTTTCTTTCTAACTTAGTAATCTAAACAACAACACCATCTTCTTCTGCCATCTTCTTCTTAACTTAACTTAACATTTTTATTTTCTTTTTATAAAACTGAGAAGATAAGTATTAACTTATTTTTGGTAAATTAAAAGAAGAAACTTACTTAATTACTTCCATCGTTGTCCCTCCCTGTGGATCACGACCCGCATAGTCACTTTCTATAGGAGTAGCATTGAGAACTTAGCACTTTTCTAAACGTGGTATTTTTTTTTGTGCAAATTTGGCTCATCAGTAGCCCCCAGTCAAAGGTAGTGGCCAAAAAAATGAGGCAAATGGTACCTGGTTTGACAACTGGACTGAAGGTTTCTAAATAATCAAGACCCTGAAGTTAAGAATATTCTTTGGCTACTAAACGAGCTTTATATCGCTCAATACTGCCATCTACTTTAACTTTAACTTTAAAAACCCACTTAAAACCAATAATATGCTGAGACGGAGAGGGTGACAATAGTGACCATGTTTTATTTTTGATGAGGGTATGGACCTCCTTTTGCATAGCAGCACGCCATTGTGGGTATTGAAAAGCTTCCTTAAAAGTGGATGATTCCTCAGGACCAAGAGCAGCAAGGAGGGTCGTTGGAAGATGATAACGAGATACACAAAGTGCCTTTGGACGACGAGTACCATCTTATAGACGAGTCACCATGAGATGAGTGCGCACATGAGCTGATGCAACATGAACTAGGGAATCACTAGGAGAGTCTTGACTAGAGGGAGGGTCTGGGTCAAGAGAGGCAGCTTGGGATCATCCTTGGTTAGGAGGGGCAATGTCTATACCTTGCTATTGTAACGCCCCGATCTCACGGGTATAGAGACGTTACTGTGATGTATATACGTAGGTCAAAAATACCCTCACATATATGTGCTAAGTATCATTACTGACAAGAATCAAAGTATGAAAGTACGTGGTGTATTATACATTCCAACATATGAGTATAATTACAAAGTTATCATAGGATGTGATACAATATTACAAGAATATTACATCACCGATAGGCGCAAATGCGAGAATACAAAGAGGTTTACATATATGAACAGTAAAAAAGACGCTCCCAAGTTACAAAAAGAAAACTCAGGAGACGAGCACGAGGGCGTGGAAGGATAGGGCTCTGGACGGTCTGCCGATAATCCACGCTTCTGCTACACTTCTCTGATCAGTAACCGGGAGAATCCTCAGATCCAAGCTTCAGAATCTGAACATGAAGATCCAAGGGAGTCAAAACTCCCCAGCGAGTGGTGTTGCAAATTCCAAGTGGCGTGCAAAGATAAACACATGTGTATCATAAATCCGAATCATAAGCATGCACTGAAAACTGTGTCATGAGCATAAACATGCAGGAGCAGATAAGGAGGCAGCAAGTAAAGTAAATATGGTAAAACTAGTTATACAATCCCAAATTATCGATTCATGAGGTTAGTACGTCGAATAAATAATCCAAATAAGGAAACCCTCATATATATATCATATATACCTAACATAATTGTATCCTAAGTTCATATAACCTGGATTGACTCCTAAAATATGAAAACATTATAAAACTGATAGAAAGCCAATAAAATCGATAATACTGAATACAAGCAAAACCAGCTATACAGGCCCGATTTATGGGTTTATGAGATTAGTATATCGAAGGAATAATCCAAACAAGGAAACCCTCATATATATACCTTTATTCCATGTTGTCGTACTCTGAGCGTATACAACCTGAGTTGCAAAACAGTACAACAATCTATTAGTTGGCATCTTTTATTATTATTATTACTCCCCAAACCCATATATCTAGGTTGTGCCCCAGCGTTCCAACACATATACCTCCATATATGAGTAAGTTGAGGTTGTTATCGAAAACTGATGATGAGACCACTGTGTTATGTTTACAGTAGGTCCCGTACATACCCAGGACCATGGCCTAGGATGTTTCGGTGCTGACCCAAAACCTGCCACTAGGCAAATAGGAAGGTGGGCCTTACATTATGCCCATTCAGGAATATAACAGGAGGTAGGGAGTCAGCGCTCCCCTCGGATACCTGGAGGTCCTCAGGTAGATCCAGAAATTGGAGTTGTACATCATACCTAATACCACTGTAAACATATTCAACACTTGATGTTCATCAGTTTCCCTCTTACCCAATGTAAGTTGGCCTTTTTATAGTTTATTATTATGCAATTATCATATTACGTGAATAGTAGGAACAGGATAGGTTCAGGAGTTACAGAAGTAACAGGAGCACACAAGTACTAGAATACAGGTCACTATATATAATATAGGATATCGGGACAAGATTCGCGAAATATGATAATCACAAGACAAGTAGTAAGGTGTCAGGTGATAAGTGATATCAAATAGATATCAGGTGATAACAAGCAAGGTCAAGTGATAGCATGTAGGAGTCAGGTGTCAAGTAATAGTACGTCAAGTATAAGCATAGTAGATATCACTATGCAGGAAATAGCACTGATACAAGGGATCGGTATGCATACAAGAAAATGACACCGATATAAAGGATCGGTACGAATACAAGAAAACGATATCGATACAGGGGATCGGTATGAATATAGGAAAATAGTATAGTTAGCATAATAATATAAATACAGGTTTCAAACCCTTCACAACCATCAGGGAAAGAGTAATAGTTAAATTGACAAATAGACAAGCGGGCATGCAAGCAAGCGTACATTCAAGCGAAGCTAAACAAGCTAGAGCGGGGCTAATGTACAGTGCTAAACGCTATCACGCACGGTGTAGTTATCGCTCTCGGAAAAGCCACGATAACGTACATCAATCGCTCACAGCGTAACTACACTTGGACGGAGTTAACGATAGAGCGCTGGACACTAGGCTCGCTTACCAGACAAAGCATGAGAGCCCGGAGGCTGAACGGAACCTGAGGATTGGCTATAGAAAGCATGGAGCTAAACGCAGCCTAGAGGCTTCGTATATTACCTGCAGGAGATGTTAGTACCATGGAAGCACACATATAAATGTGATAATAACTACACGATCATGGCGTAGTGAAGCCCGGAGGTTAATAAGGACCGGAGGCCAAGTAAAGAGCCCGAAGGCTAAGCGACCACGAACGGTCGGCCACGCATGGTATAAGGCAGATATCGCAGCATATACTAGTCCAAAATTAAACTACACTATTACAATCATTCGTCACACCGGTACAATATAGTATAACGTAAAATACACATGTTCACAATATACATGTAGACACCCACACTGGTACAAACACAACACACCAGTTATAATTACATGTCCATGATATAGTTACAATTCCACCAATACACCTACACAATACATGTAATACAAATCACCTGTTGAAGTAGGGAAACCCAGAAAAGGCGAGAACACTCGCCTATATCACGAAATATGCCACAAAATCCTAAAAAGTTCACTTCAATGTGCACGCCACCAATATAATAAAATGAATATATATTATTTTAGAGAGAGCTATTAGAGAGGAGAGAGAGAAAGAGAAAGGGAAAGGGAAAGGGAGAGATTGCAGGAGAGAGAGAGAGGGGAGAGAGAACATGATAGAGAAAGAGAGAAACTGGAGAGAGAGGGGCTGGCCAGACTCTGGTGGCGGTCAGGTGGCTACCGGCGGCGGCCCTAGCCGCCGGCGATCCAACAGAGAGAAGAGAGGGAGAGGGAGAGGGAGGGGGAGGGGGAGAGAGGGTAGAGAGAAAGGAGAAAGTACAGCAGAGAGAGGGAGAGAGTGGGAGGGAGAAAAGGTGAAGAAGAGGATTGACCGGCCCTCTCCGTTAGGGGGGCCGCCGGCGACGGCTCTGGCCATTGGCGGCGCCCCAAGAGAGAGGTGAGGAGAGGGGAAGGAGAGAATAAAGAGAGAGAGAGAGAGTGAAGGAAGAGATAGGAGAGGAGAGATCTAGAGAGAGGGAGAGTTGGCCACACCGACGGCTGGCCAAGTGACTGGCGGTGGTTCACCACCGTGACCATGGACAGAGGGGGGGAGAAGAAGAAGAAGAAGAAGAAGAAGAAGAGAAAAAGAAGAGAAAAAGAAGAGAAAGGGAAAAGAAAAAGAAAAAAAGAAGAAAAGGAGATAGAAAGAGAAGAAGGGTTGGGGCTCGCCAGAGTTGGGGATCACTGCCGAGGAGGCGGCGCGACAGTGGGCGGCGCTCTAGGCAGGGTGTCGCCAGAGAAATGAAGGAGGGAGAGGGAAAGAAGAAGAAGAAGAGGGAAAAAGGAAAAAGGAGAAGAAAAAAGAAAATGAAAGAAAAAATGAAAGAAGAAAGTGAGGGGAGGGGAGTAAATGAGGGGGAGTTGGCTCACGTGGGGGTGTGCAAGCGGTAGGTGGGGAGAAAAGAAAAGGAAAGAAAGAAATGGAAAAATACTAAAAATAATAATATTATAATAATATCGGGAAATATCGATTGCTTCAGAAAAATCCCCAAAATACCTAGGGGTAGAAATCATCACAATGAGGACTAATATTAAATCAGTTTTCAAAAATAAAATCCCATTTTCAAATTAAAAATCCTGAAATTTACTGGTGATACTAGTCGACACCAAAACTGGTCGAACTTCAATAAATTTTGAAAAATCTCTAAAAATATGTTAAGATAGAAAATGATTCTAAAAATAATGTGAAGGCAAATTTTAGAAATTCAACTCCATTTATAAATTAAAAATCCTGAAATCGACTAGTGATATTGGCCGACACCAAATCCAGTGGAATTTTGATAAATTCAGAAAAATATCTAAAAATACATTGAGATAGAAAATATGATCCTGAGAAATAATGTGAAAGCAGTTTTTAGAAACTCAACTCCATTTGTAAATTAAAAATTTGAGAATCGATTAGGGTACCGGTCGATACCGGTTTTGAAGGTTTTGTAATTTAATTTAAAAATTTTTTAGAAAATTATGAAAATATAAAATATTAGAAAATGAGGTTTGAAACTGAAATCGATCAAATCTGACTACTGAAAAGATCAAATCAAGTAATACATTAGGATCGGCTCCCCTGTTCAGACTAGAGCTGACTTCGAGTCCATGAATCCGGATCTAATGCAAAACAATCATATATATAATTAAAAAATAAAAATATTTACGAAAGCAAATCAAAAAATATGATCGAAAAATCTAAATACGTATCTAAGTATTGTTGGCCCAAAGGCCCTTCACCCTAGTTTTGATGATGATCAACTCATGTAGTTATAGTTACTAATGATCTTGTGTTTAATTAGTGACAGATTCATGATCAAGATCTTAGTAGGTGCATAGCTCAACAAAGGATAAAAGAACAAGATTTGGAGCTTGCATGTGGTGATCCAAGGAGTTTTTGGATCAAGCTTGGACCAAGTCAAGAAGATGAGAAGCCTTCAAGGGAAGACTTCAAGAAGATGAAGACTTGTGTCTAGGTATAGAATTTGTATTTTTGTTTTAGTATAAATGTAAAGGATAGATAGTTGGTGGATTGCTCAAGTCTATATCACACACACACTCTTGATTAGAACTCTTGATTTAATTGATTTCATAAAAGATTTTGTTTTTAGAAAAGAACTTTTATTTTAGAAAAAGATTTTTCTTTAAGACAAAATATTTGTTGGTTTTTGGTATTTCTATCATGTATATTCTTTAACCAAAACCAAGTTGTATACTAGATTTCAAAAACATAGATATTTCATATTGATTGTGGAGTGGATCATATCCATACACACTATGCTTTTAAATGGACTCAAATATCTTGTTTTTGTATTTGATAAAGGTTTGGAAAAACATTTCATGGAAAATTAGGTTTTTATCAAAAGAATTTTTACCAAGTATTTTACCTTGATAGTAGTATGACACATGCTCATACTCTATGATTTTTCAAGACCAAAACATTTTATCCAAGACCCAAAACCTAAATCCAAATTGTCCAGGTCCTGGAAGTTCTGATTTTTCAGAATTTCTCAGTGACCGGTCGACCGGCAGTCGACCGGCACTCGACCGACATGCACAGTTTTTGTGCATGTGCGTATCAGTCGACCGGAGTCGACCGATACTCGACCGACCCAAACCTGTTGCTCTCTGGAAAATGCCAGTCGACCGGATCGGTCGACCGACAGTTCTTTCCAGAAGAGCGGTCGACTCACCAGTCGACCGGTGGCTGCAACGGTCAGAAAAATGACCGTTGGCCGGTCGACCGGCGGTCGACCGCCAGCTCTGACAGAACCCCAACGGCTCTATTTTCTGGCAGCCCTATAAAAGGGGTCTTGTCACTTGTTTTAGGGAGAAGATTTTTGAGACTTCTTGAGCAGATTTTCTGATACTTTTAGAAGAGTTTCTCCACAAGATTTTAGTGCAAATACTTCCAATCAAAAGGGAGTTTTTATCAAGAGAGTGTTTAAGTGATTTCTTGTGTTTTCCAACAAAGCTTTCTTTCCTTCATTTTCTCATCACACACTTGAGCTTTCCATTGCTAGATATTCTTATAGGTGTGTTGTAGTGAGAGTACTCTTTAGGTGATCAAGAGTTGTGATCATCAAAGAGATCGTTTCTTGTAATTTTGAGGAAACGGGCAAGTGTGCTCGTTGTGGTTGAGTTCGGGTGCGAACTTGTGGTGCGAGGTGCGTCCTCGTCAAGCCGGTGGCTTGTGGTGTGTAAGGGACTTTGGGAGTCCGAGGGTTTGTAGGTGTACGGCACCGAGGAGAGATCCGGTGGGATCTTACATAGTGGAAATCCTTCGTGTGTCGAAGGCGGGGATGTAGAGCAAGTGTGCTCGAACCTCGAAACATACCCTTGTGTTTGCGATTGCTTACTCTATCCCTCTTTCTCTCTTTGTCTCTTTTATATCTTGCATTTACTTTCATTGTCTTCACTTGTACATGCTTGATATACCCTTGTGCTTATATTGTTATATACTTGTGTGGGATTGCTTGTTAACACTAGTATTCAACCAAGAGAGCCAACGCGGCACCTCAACCCATTCAAGGGGAATCTAGAGGAGCTTGTCCAGAGCCTCGCAAGGGGAATTCGGCAACACTCTTGTGTTATACATAAGTGTTTAATTAAAAGAAGTTTTATTTGGTCATCTTAGTTTTAATTCCGCATTAATTGTTCATAAGTGACCATTAGATTAGCCATCACCTATTCACCCCCCCTCTAGGTGATCTTACAATTGGTATCAGAGCTAGTGCTCTTGATAAGGGTCTAACAACCTAAGAGTTAAAGATCCTACATTTGGGCTAATCACAATATTTGTTGTACACACACACCTCACCATGGACTTTATGTCACCACCCACCTTTGACATCCTTAACATCCAAACTTGGAAGGTTAAGATGTCCTTGTTCCTCAAAGCCCTAGGATTTAGTGTCTATCTTGCTACTACTAATAATGATTATTGTTCAAATAGCAAGTACATTGAGGCTAATGCAAAAGCCCTTCATGCTCTTAAATGTACCCTAAATGATGATTATTTATCTAGGGTTTCTAACATTGAATCGGCTTTTGTAACTTGGAACACCCAAATCTCCCTTGGCGAAAATGAACAATACTATGCGGGGAGTGATTCGGATGTTGGAAGCGACACCTCCAACAAGTGCTACATGGTCCAAGGGGATGACCCCCTTGAGGTAAATACCGAATCCGATGATGAGGATGCTAGTATGTCATATGATGAGCTATCTACTTTTTGTCATCTATTGCTTGAGAAATATGACATGATTAGAAAAGAAAATAAAAATTTGAAAAAGAACATTGCTTGCATGCATAAAGAACATGACTCATTTAGAGATAACATTGCATGCTTAGAAAAAGATAATAAAAGTTGGAAAAAGAAATTTGATTGCATGCTTAAAGAAAATGATTCTTTTAGATCTAAGATTGCATGCTTAGAAAAAGAAAATAAAGATTTGAAAAATGAGAATGTTTCCTTATTTTCAAAATTGAATGATCTTTGTGAAGGGAACAATATTTTGAAAAATGATATTGCTATGGTGGAACAACAAAAAGAAAGTATTTTACAAGAAAATAAATCTTTAAAAAGAAAATTTGTTGAAAAAGAAAAGGATAATGTTTTTCAAAAGAAAAAGAAAAATGATTCTTTATCTCACCATGCTTTACATGCCACAACTAATGAGATTAAGAATATGAAAAATAAGATGAATATTTTGAGTTCAACTTTGAACTCTTGTGCATTTAAACATACTAGATTGGAGTCCATGTTTCCCAAAACAAACTCCACATGCTCATGCACATACTCATCATGCTCATGCTTATGGTGCACAACACGATCACAATCACACTCATAAGCATCATGCTAAGGTGTACATTTGTACACATTGTGGCCGCAAAGGCCATCTAGCAAGATATTGTTTTGATAAGAAACCATATTTATATTTTGCTAAGTATAATAGATTTTGGGTTCCTTATAACAATGCTAACCCAAAGGACCCAAGAAAACATGGGTACCAAAACCCCCACCTTTTGATTTTGATGTAGGTGAGGGCTCTCACAAAACGTGAGAGGATTGGTGCCTTGGTAGTGAATGCAATGGATATGATGGACACTCTTATAGATGCATTGCTATCAAGGAATTATGGTGGAAAAGATCACCATGCTTGGAGCTTTGAAGTTGGTAACAATTTCTTAACTCCTATTTTTATATACATGCTTTTACTTATTTCATACATTCATAGCATGTTCATGATTTTGTTTGATTTGTGCTTCATGTGGTATTTACATGCTTAGATGTAGAATATTTCAAAACTTGTATTCATACATAGATGTATAGTGAAATACAATTGACTCATATATATGATTGAACTTCATGCTCATTTGTATCCACTTTATGCATATGTATAAGACTAGTTTTGATGATTCTCTTTTATACATGTTTTACCTATTTTAGTGATTTACTTCATGTATATGCATGTTTAATTCAAATCTAATAAATATACATGTATACCCGTGAGTCTCTTGCCTTCATGCAAACATTTAATAGACTCTTTTAATATTTGGGATATGTATGCATATTGTTGGATTTGTATAATTCATACATATACCATGTAAATTTTTTTTTTTTGATTTGTTTTGATACAAATGATTTTTGTGTGTTGTTAAATAAAAATTTTAGTCATGATTTGATTTGGACTTCTATGACTATTTTCATGTAGATACTATTTACATAACCTTTGAGCACTCTATCTTTAAGAAAATATATAATTTGGAGCTTTATGGAATATGAGTGCTTGAACTTTTATGTATTTAGTATTATTCATGAAAAACATATGATTTTTTATTTATGAAGGATCTTTAACTAGTTTGTCAAAAATTTATTTAAACTAGTTATCTATTCTTCAAGTATTGCACATGATTCTATTTTTATGGATAAATTCTTTTGTGATTTCAAATTTTTGATGCTACATTGTATTGAATATTAGTTTAGATGTTAGTATTTGTCAACACTTGGATTTATACTTGTACACCTTATGGACCACAAATAAATCTATATATGATTGGGTTGAATGCTTATTTGTGCCTATTAGATGTACTAGCATAGCCTTGTGTTGATGATCATTACATTCTTAAACTTGTATTCCCAATTGGATTTATGTTTTGATCATGTGATTTCATTTCATGTATAAGTTTCTTTTGCCAAAACATTAAAATATACATGGATAACCCTTGAGTCATTTGCTTTTCATGCAAATCTATTTATGAGGACTCAATTGTATTTTGGGGATATGTATGTATACTTAATGTCTTGTCAAAACATACATATGCTATGAAATATAATTTTGATGATTTTCATATATTAAAATTTGTGATGATTTTCGTATTTTCAAAATTTATGATTTTAAGGAATATTGAGTTTTATTGCCAATTTTCATGATGCCATGTTTCACATAACATTAGTACACTCACATCTCTTGAAAACATTAAATGGACTCTATGGATTAGAGTGTTTTTAGTGCCTTGTGTTTCATTGATCTTTCATGAAAAAACTTTTTAACTTATTCCTTGATGGAAGGATCTCGTACTAGTTCTTAAAACAAGTTCATTTAACTAGTTCGAATTCTTCATATGGTAGATTATATGATGTATACACTTATGCTTACTTTTCAATTGGTATCATTGGATATTTTCAATTGGTATCAATTTGACTCTTGTTGTATATACTCATATTTTGTTCTTTCATATATGTATGTATCTACTTCAATTGATATACTCTTTTCATACATATATATGATTTGTACTTGTGCTTTAGCTAAAATTGACTCTTATATTTTTAAGCACAAAGTTGTTAATGCTAAGCTTACTTCAAATCCTATTTATCTTCAAGCTTATGCATTGTATTTCATAATTGGTATCAAAATTCAAAATTTGGTTGTTCTACATTTGGTACCTTAAAAGAAAACATTGTATTTTAAGATATTTCAAAATTTTGTTTTCATAAGAAAAATTCAAAATTTTTGATTTGTATTGTCTATATGCAAGGAGAGCTTAACATCTCTCTTACATATAGATTCATGTTGAGTATATTATAAATTGAGGAGCTTGACAACTCTTCTTTATATGATATACGTGTGTAGGGGGAGCTTCACATCTCCTCTTATGCATGACATATTATACGTTATGTGAATTAGGGCTTGTCATCCCTCTTTCATGTAATGTATATGTGTCGGGAAGCTAACTTAACGTCTTCCTCTTCATGAATTTATATCGCATATAAATTTTATTGATTAATTTGTATTTACCCTCCTTGATTTCCTTAAAGGGGGAGAAAAATTTGTTTGATGTATTTTTCTTTGAACCCTTTGTTGATGATTGACAAAAAGGGGGAGAAGAATTTGTGATTTTATATGCATGATTTCATGATTTCCTTACTTAAGGGGGAGAAGTATTTGGTTCCTTTCTTAAGGGGGAGTAAGATTT
Source organism: Agave tequilana (assembly GCA_038442645.1). NCBI lineage: Eukaryota > Viridiplantae > Streptophyta > Magnoliopsida > Asparagales > Asparagaceae > Agave > Agave tequilana. The sequence goes on from JAVJIF010008423.1 coordinate 130,685, forward strand.
GTATTTATGCATATATGTTGTCTTGCAATTAGGAGCAAAGATTTGATTTATGATTTAATTTATATGATTGCATCTCCTACATCGCATACATGTCATGTGCTTCATTGAATATCTATTGCTTATTTATTATGCATGAGTTAAGGGGAGCTTCTTTGAAGCCTTACTTTAATCCATGCATATATAACTCCATGAGTTTTGTCATCATCAAAAAGGGGGAGATTGTTGGCCCAAAGGCCCTTCACCCTAGTTTTGATGATGATCAACTCATGTAGTTATAGTTACTAATGATCTTATGTTTAATTAGTGACAGATTCATGATCAAGATCTTAGTAGGTGCATAGCTCAACAAAGGATAAAAGAACAAGATTTGGAGCTTGCATGTGGTGATCCAAGGAGTTTTTGGATCAAGCTTGGACCAAGTCAAGAAGATGAGAAGCCTTCAAGGAAGACTTCAAGAAGATGAAGACTTGTGTCTAGGTATAGAATTTGTATTTTTGTTTTAGTATAAATGTAAAGGATAGATAGTTGGTGGATTGCTCAAGTCTATATCACACACACACTCTTGATTAGAACTCTTGATTTAATTGATTTCATAAAAGATTTTGTTTTTAGAAAAGAACTTTTATTTTAGAAAAAGATTTTTCTTTAAGACAAAATATTTGTTGGTTTTTGGTATTTCTATCATGTATATTCTTTAACCAAAACCAAGTTGTATACTAGATTTCAAAAACATAGATATTTCATATTGATTGTGGAGTGGATCATATCCATACACACTATGCTTTTAAATGGACTCAAATATCTTGTTTTTGTATTTGATAAAGGTTTGGAAAAACATTTCATGGAAAATTAGGTTTTTATCAAAAGAATTTTTACCAAGTATTTTACCTTGATAGTAGTATGACACATGCTCATACTCTATGATTTTTCAAGACCAAAACATTTTATCCAAGACCCAAAACCTAAATCCAAATTGTCCAGGTCCTGGAAGTTCTGATTTTTCAGAATTTCTCAGTGACCGGTCGACCGGCAGTCGACCGGCACTCGACCGACATGCACAGTTTTTGTGCATGTGCGTATCAGTCGACCGGAGTCGACCGATACTCGACCGACCCAAACCTGTTGCTCTCTGGAAAATGCCAGTCGACCGGATCGGTCGACCGACAGTTCTTTCCAGAAGAGCGGTCGACTCACCAGTCGACCGGTGGCTGCAACGGTCAGAAAAATGACCGTTGGCCGGTCGACCGGCGGTCGACCGCCAGCTCTGACAGAACCCCAACGGCTCTATTTTCTGGCAGCCCTATAAAAGGGGTCTTGTCACTTGTTTTAAGGAGAAGATTTTTGAGACTTCTTGAGCAGATTTTCTGATACTTTTAGAAGAGTTTCTCCACAAGATTTTAGTGCAAATACTTCCAATCAAAAGGGAGTTTTTATCAAGAGAGTGTTTAAGTGATTTCTTGTGTTTTCCAACAAAGCTTTCTTTCCTTCATTTTCTCATCACACACTTGAGCTTTCCATTGCTAGATATTCTTATAGGTGTGTTGTAGTGAGAGTACTCTTTAGGTGATCAAGAGTTGTGATCATCAAAGAGATCGTTTCTTGTAATTTTGAGGAAACGGGCAAGTGTGCTCGTTGTGGTTGAGTTCGGGTGCGAACTTGTGGTGCGAGGTGCGTCCTCGTCAAGCCGGTGGGCTTGTGGTGTGTAAGGGACTTTGGGAGTCCGAGGGTTTGTAGGTGTACGGCACCGAGGAGAGATCCGGTGGGATCTTACATAGTGGAAATCCTTCGTGTGTCGAAGGCGGGGATGTAGAGCAAGTGTGCTCGAACCTCGAAACATACCCTTGTGTTTGCGATTGCTTACTCTATCCCTCTTTCTCTCTTTGTCTCTTTTATATCTTGCATTTACTTTCATTGTCTTCACTTGTACATGCTTGATATACCCTTGTGCTTATATTGTTATATACTTGCGTGGGATTGCTTGTTAACACTAGTATTCAACCAAGAGAGCCAACGCGGCACCTCAACCCATTCAAGGGGAATCTAGAGGAGCTTGTCCAGAGCCTCGCAAGGGGAATTCGGCAACACTCTTGTGTTATACATAAGTGTTTAATTAAAAGAAGTTTTATTTGGTCATCTTAGTTTTAATTCCGCATTAATTGTTCATAAGTGACCATTAGATTAGCCATCACCTATTCACCCCCCCTCTAGGTGATCTTACAAGTATGTATTCCGAGAAAAGGGTGTTACAGTTGCAATAAGCTTGAGCTGCGATTTTCCATTGCTGGTCCACCAGAAGGTATGTCAACATTAGATGTGTCCAAGGGAAGCCATTTGAGGGTGAAATCAGTAGGTGCATATAGCGCTGGAGTAGATCCTTCACTCGTACAAGGGAAGAACTCTTAATCAAAGACAACATATCATGAAATATAAATTTTCTGAGTGAGATGATCTAAGCAATAAAATCCTTTATGCTTAGCACTATAGCCAAGAAATATGCTTCGCTTGCTTCGATAGTCAAGTTTACCAACACCAAAGGGAGTGAGACAAGGATAACATGCACAACCAAAGACATGTAAATTTGTGTAATCTGAAAGTTTACAAAAAGCTAACTCAAGGGGCTGTTATAAGCAAGTTGTGCACTAGGAAACTGATTAATAAGATACGCAGCAGTTTGGAAGGCATAGTTCCAATATAATTTAGGAACATGAGCGTGGGCAAGTAGAGTAAGATCAGTCTCTGCAATATGTCTATGTTTTCCTTCCAGCCAAGCCATTTTGCTGAGATGTACCTGGACATAAAAGACGGTGTAAAACACCTTATGTCTCAAAGAAATTTTTCAAAGAAAAAGAAGTAAACTCCTCTTCACCATCACTTTGCACAAACTTTATGCACGTGGAAAATATATTCTCAACAAGCGTAATAAAATGAATAAGATAAGTGACAACCTCTGATTTCTTATGCATAAGAAAGATCCAAGTAAATCTAGAAAATTCATCAACAACAACTAAATAGTAACGAAAACCAACTTGGGAAGTTATTGGAGATGGTCCCCACACATCACAATGAATTGTATGTAAAAAAGAGGAAGAATAAGATAAACGATTCGGGAAAGGAAAGCAAGTACTCTTGCCAAATCAACAACTTTCACAACTCACATGTGAGATAGAGGAAAGCTTTAAAGAATCCTTGAGATGAGGCATATGCTTAGAAGATGGGTGTCCTAGCCTTGCATGCCACATAATGGAAGGGTCTTTATTTGCTAAGCAACTTACCACCAATTCTTTGGTAAATGCCAGTGAAATTGGATAAAGACCATCTCGACAAGTGCCTTTAAGCAAATTCTCCCTGTCGTCTGATCCTTCACAACAAAACCAGATGCATTAAAGATAAAATAACAATATTATCGCTGGAAAATTGAGAGACGGATAACAAATTCTTGATAATAGTGGGCACCACCAGAACCTGATTTAAGGACAAGCCATTATGAGAGAGAGAGATCACCAATATGAGAAATGGGAATGCCAACTCCATTCCAACAACCACTTTAGAAGAACTAGAATAATGATGCATATCTTGGAGAGGAATAGCATTTGTAGTCATATGGTGACTCGCTCCTACGTCAGGAAACCAATTTGTTCAATGCTGGTCACCAATTTGCATGGAGCAAATGAGTGACAGGGGACAATTATCATCTTCAGTAGCAAAATAGACATCAGCTTTATGATTTGGGAAACCACATTTATAACATGTGATGCATGATGATGACGCAGTAGAATTTGGAGTTCCACGCCCATGGCCCGGCCACCACGACCATGAGAGGAGGCGACATTTCCAGAGCGGGAGTTCCCTCCATGAGTCCTATGACCATTTTGGATTGCAGTGCGCTCACCACCACGACCTTGTTGACGACCTCACCAGAGTTGAAAGTTGGTATGGAGTGAGGTAGAATGCAATAGTAGAATCACCATTAGGACGAACATGGTAAAGTCCCAGTTCAAAGTCAAGTAATAAGGAAATTACTTCATCAAGTGAAGGATGTATCTTCATGGTGTCCACAACAGTAATGATTGGGTCATATTCGGAGCTGAGGCCACGAATATCCAGTCCACAAGATCATCATTAGCAATTTTCTTACTGGCATTGGCAATAGCGAGACCATTTGCTTTCTGAGTATAATCAACAATACTCATGGATCCCTTTGATAGAGACTGTAATTTTGTCTTCATCTGAGAGACACTTCCATGATAATAGGTGCCATACAACTACTCCAAAGTGTCCCACACTTGTTGAGTGATTCACCATGAATTACCAGAGTTAGAAGACCTTCTGACAAGGAAGTGAGCAACCAGGCAAGGACCTTCTAATTCAGCCAAATCCAATTGGCAAATGACAGATCTGGCACCTGTTGATCATCTATCAACTTTGTAGAAGAGGGACATGGAAGGGATCCGTCAATGAATTCTAAGAGACCATGTGACCTCAAAACAAGAAAAACTTGTGCTTTCCAAAGAAGATAATTGAGGGAAAAGGCTAGTTTTATAGGAATATCTTCACTGATATTCTTAACAATGGGAAGGGAGAGGAATTTTCTACAGCTACAGAGGTAGAGCTGGATAAATCAGAAGAAGCCATGGATGCAAAGGACCAGTAGCTCTGATAAAACCATTTAAAAATGCACTTTTTACATTCATTTAAAAAAGTTAGAAATCTTTAAAAGAAGCAAAGGCAGGTGTCATCCGTATGGCTTCAAGCGTACTACGGGCGCAAAGGTTTCCTCAAAATCGAAACGTTCGATTTGGGTGCAATATTGGGCCACTAACCTAACTTTATTTCTAATAACATTACCGGACTCATTCAACTTATTCTTAAAAATCCATTAGTACCAATAGTTGGTCTATCATGGGTCTAGGAATAAGATACCAAATTTGGTTGCGCTCAAATTGATTGAGCTCTTTTTGCATTGCAAGCAATCAATATGAATTGGCCTTAGATTCGAGGATGTTTTTGGGCTGAATGTGTGAAATAAAAGCAAAATACCCACATAAATCATGGAGTTTGGATCGAGTAGTTACCCCCTTAGATACATCACCTATGATGAGGTCATTGGGATAATTTGAAGCAAATCTCCAATCCTTCAAAAGTGATTGTGTTGGCTCCACTTCAACCTCTTGAACTTCACCTTTTTCATCAATTTTTAGCTTTCTTCTTCTATAGATGAGTCCTTCAAGGTTACCTTCTCTATATCTTCACCTAAAAATCAATCTCTACAACATTCTTTACAAAGTATTAGATTTCTCAAACTTGACATGTATAGATTCTTCAATAGTCAAAGTAGATCTATTGAAGACTCTATAGGTCTTACTAGTATTTGAATACCCAACAAATATGGCTTCATAAGATTTGATATTAATTTTCCTAAATTGTCTTTAGTGTTTAAAAAAGCATTTACAACCAAAAACTTTAAAATAAGAAACATTAGGTTTTCTCAAATAGTAAATTTCAAATGAAGTTTTAGAAGTATTTTTACAAAATAAATTCTATTTGAGATGTAATATGATGTGTTTACGGCCTTAGCCCATAAGTATTGAGGGAGTCCGTATTAATTTATCATTGTCCTAACCATTTCTTGAAGAGTACAATACTTTCTTTCAATGACTCTATTTTGTTGTGAAGTTCTAGAACATGAAAGTTAATGTTTGATTCCATGTTCTTCATAATAAGTGATAAAGGAATAGTTAATGAATTCACCACCTCTATCACTTCTTATACATAAAATCAGAAAATTGTTTTTTTAAACACTTGAAAATATGAAAAGGCTTGATTTTTGTTTTCTAAAAAGAAAACCCATGTAAAATGAAAAAATCATCAACCAAAATAAAGACAAAACTATTTTCACTTAGATATTTGATTTTAGTTGTACCAAACAAATCCATGTGAATTAACTCCAAAGGTCTTGATATCATGATATGCTTGATAGTTTGAAAGCGGACTTGGTTTGTTTTCAAAGTTGGCACGCATCGTAACTGCGGTCCTTTTCAAATTTTAAATAAGGAATACCATTCACTACTTCCTTATTGTTAATTCTAAATTAGATGGTCAAACAAAATATGGCCTAGTCTCCTATGCCATAACCAAGAATTTTCATTAAAGATATTTAAACATGCAGCATTGCATTGTAAATTTGACAGATCAATCGTGTATACATTATTTTCATGAAAATCAAAAAGCACACATGCATTAGTTTGTCTATCTAAGACATTGCAAGTTAAATCATTAAAAACTACTTTAAAATCTCTATCACAAAGTTGACTAATACTCAAGAAATTATGCTTGAGACCATCAACTAAAATAATATTTTCAATTACAAGAGATGAGCCAATTTTAATATTACTTATACCGATAATTTTTCCTTTGGAATCATCTCCGAAGGTGATGGTGCCAGCTTCATGGTACCTTGATAGGATTACAAAATTATTGATATTCCAAGTCAGATGCTTTGAGCAACTGCTATCAAGATACCACTGCTCCTTACTTCTTGGAGGCTTGGTGTGTACCTACATCAAATAACGAATTGGTTGATTTTGTTACCCAAATTTTTTTAGATCCTAGAATGTTCGCTTTTTGAACCCAAATGTGATCATTAGATGCATTTATTCTATCAAAGCAAAATTCGGCTAAGTGACATTTTCGGCCACAATACGTGCATGAATAAACTCTACCATATATAAAAGCATGATGGGAGTATAGGGTGTGAACATGATTGGTGTGTGTAGTATGTCTAGTATGATATGTATGTATATATTGTGATTTAAGAGTGTTAATATGTATAGTATGAACATATTTCTTTGGAGTATGTTTCTTAGGAAATATTGCCGCCAACCTAGCTTTATCAAACTCACATTTTTTTTACACATCTCCTAAAGAATTAATTTTATCTTTAAAATAAAAAATCATTTTTATCAATTAATTGAAATTTTGCTTTACATGAAATTTTATATGTATCAAAAATCTTTTTGTGTGCATATGAGTGTAGAAGATAAATCATCTTTTTCTTTTAAAGTATAACAATTTTATTTTGAAGAGTTTCATTTTCTTTTTTCAATTTTAGTACCTTTTTTAAGAAAATCATAGTTGTTAGACAACTCTTCAAAAGTCTCACTCAATTCATCCATTGTTAATTCACTATCATCAAGTGAGGGTTCGAACGTTACCTTAGGTGTGTTATCATTAGCCAAGAAACACACGTTTGCCGTATCATTTCTTCATCAGTTTCACTCTCCGAGTCCCAAGTAACTTTGAAAGCCTTCTTTTTGTAGGGCTTCTTGGAGGTTGATGGTTTTCTCTTGGTCTCCGGATAATCCGCAACCATGTTGCCTGGTTTCTAGCAATTGAAGATATGACCTTCTTGTCTTCTTTCCCATGCCATCTTCTTCTATTGTCAAACTTGGTCTTATTGTACATTCTCCTTATATTTTTCACTAGAATGGAGAATTCTTCATCATCTCTTCTTCATCATCGTCGAAGATAGTGAAAGTAGATTTGAAAACGATCATCATCTTCTTTTGTGGTGCCATCTCTTCCCTTGCCTTCCTCTCCATTTCATGGGTTTTAAGGTTTCCTTTAAGACGGATGAGCTCCATCTCTTTTTTGTCATTTAGCTCCTTCAATGTAGTAGTCTTAACTTCTCATGAGGGTGGAAGTGCACGAATGACTTTTCTTACTTTTTGATCATTGTCAATGGCATCACCTAAAGAAGTAAGACCATTAGTTATTTTAGTAAATCTTGTTACCATGTCATCAATGGTGTCATTATCATGCATGATGAGATTTTCATATTGGGAACGCAAGAGATTAATTTTTGCTCTCTTAATTTGTGATGTTCCCTCGTGTGTGACTACTAGGTACGTCCAAATCTCGTAGCGAATTCACAATGATGACCCTAGCAATATCATCATCATTCAAAACTTGAAGTAATGCATAGCGTTCCTTAGCATTTGCATCAAACTGCTTAGCGACAATGTCAGACCAAGTGTCCTCATCACCAATGGATACACTAAAGGTTTAGTCACCGCTTTAACAACCAGACTTCCTAAGGATTGCAAAAATACGGTCATCTTAACCTTCCATATAGGAAATTTAAGGCCATCAAACTTGAGAGGGGTCTTAATACCTTCGGCCATTTTTACTAAAGTAGATGAAGATGAAAATGTGAAAGAAGTGTTAGTGATCGGAGCGGAACCGACACTCAAAAACGTGTATATTATGAAATCAATAAAATTATTTATGTGTGCTAATGTTCCCTCGATACTTTCGTTATAGCATTGCTCAACGGGTCGAACCACAGGGACGGGAGGTGATAGAAGCATTAACAGTTTTTATTCACGTCGGTTGTTAACAATTCTTCTTTGTTAAAGAATGAGTAAAGAAATAAGAAAAGAAATCTGAAAGTGATAAGTGAAGAAGGCGATAAAACGGTGATGTGAAAACAAAAGAGAAATGGTTTGAAAAACAAAATAAAAAAGAAGATGAAGCTTGTGATAAAAAAATGAAAACAAAGGTGAACAAAGAAGGCGGTGAAAACAACGATAAGAAAACTGGTAAAATGGTTTTGAAATTGATTTTTAAATATGATAAAAGAAAACTCATTGCTACTAACTACTAATTGCTCTACTAACCATGCTAACCTCTTAGTGATAGTTACCTCACATGGATTCTTGGCCATCACTAGTCCTTGGCTTCAAGAAACGATACAGAGCATGGTACATAAGATTATTCTTTTACATTCAAACAACACATCTATACCACATAACAAGTTGTAAGCTACTATTAATTAATCAAAACCGGTTAGAGGTGAGTATGAAATAAAGAAGACATTGCAAGTTAGCAAGTTAGTCGGTTAGATGTTAGAAATGTTAGAATGTTAGAATCCATCATCACGAGTCATCAATGGCTCTTGCAAGAGAAAGGCCTTGTAGAGGCTATTAGATTCATATGGATTATCAAGTAAGTGGTTAGATGGTTAGTGGTTAGTGGTTAGTACTTAGATTGCCATGAGAAGAAAGATTAGCTAAGCATCATGTAGAAGATGGAGAAGATTACAATGGAGAAGAAAGGAGACACCTTTACATAAATTGTCACCATCTATTACATCAATCTCTCTTTCTCTCTCTGAATCTCTCAGCCCTAATATATGATCTAAAATGAAATAAAAATATAAAAAAAAGAAGAAGAACACCTACACTACACTAAAAGATAGAAAACCTAGCCTATTTTCAATCTACTTGCGTTTCGGGTCCTTGTAGGTGTTTTCATAGGCGAAAGGAGGTTCCAGAAGATGAGACGAGACCACGCGTCAAAAATTAACGCGTGGGCCCACCATAGGGCCACGGAAATGCGACCATAGCCGCGTTTTCGTTGCCAAACTAGGGACCTGGTCCCTGGTTTTGGTGCATGGTTTCCTGTCGCTTCAGGGACCATCCAGATTTGCTCAGATTCGATTATTTTATCCAGATTTATGTCAGACACCTGCAAGGGTCTAGGTTCAATGAATCTTCTAGAAACTCACTTGCTTGACCTCTAAGAAATGCGGATTTAATTACCCGAAAATGGGTTTAATTAAGCTCTTATTACCCTTTTACTCTCTTGTCTTGAATATCTGCAAGAGAGACCATAACACGGTTTAGACGGACATTTTATTCATAAATCAGTAGGTAAATGTGATATAATAATGCAGAACTGTAGACTAATCAATTAGCAATTAGGATCTCTCTAAGGTTGTTAAGCCAAAATCTAGAGACCAAGACTCTGATACCAATTGAAATACACCTAGAAGGGGTGAATAGGTGTTTTGCTAATCAAATGCAATTTTAAAACTACTTATGATGTATTATGAAAACGGTCACTCAAAATAAAAATTGAAGCTGAATTTTCCGTAAAGGGCTCTAGAATATCTCCTCTTTGATTCCTCTAGATAATGAGTTAAGGTACTCTATTGCCTCCTTATTGAGATGAATATTGACCGATAGTGAAAGTGATAGATAAAATGCAAGCAATGATATTAAGTAAGATGAACAACTATACAAGTATAAAATGTAAAAAGCAATAGAGAGTAAGACACAAACAATTGCAAATACAAAGAAATTGTTTTGAGATTTGAGCCACCACTCTACGTCCCCGCCTTAACCACTATGAAGGATTTCACTATCCTCTAAGGGATCTTCCACAAAGGGACCTTGCACAAAGGAATTACAAGTTGGTCTACATAAGATCGGCGTGCACAACTCCACCAACTCAACCCTCTACACAAGAGATAGTACAAAGCCAATTGAGGTTACAAAGCTCTTGGTGATCCAACAAGATCACAAACACTCTCTCTTATAACTTCCTATAGAGTAGAATATGAAGTATAGCTCAAGAAGTTAAGTGAGAGATGAAATCCAGTTAGAAAGAATAGAAGAGCTTTAAAACCAATGATTGTACTCTAAAATTGTATTTTTATCATCACTTTTACACATATATCCTTAATCATTACTTTATTAATGTTATTAATTCTCTTTTTAATTATGGTGTGTAGTTACTTAAATGAGAGAGTAAAGATACAAGAAACTTCATTTTATCCCTAATCCTATCTAAAGTTAGATTTTAAATTAAATTGAATCCAAAGGAGGAAAGGATGAATCTTCATCTCCTAAATTCAAGTTCAAATTCAGAAGATAAAGTCCTAAAAGATGAAGGGGATAAAGGAGGATAATTCAAATTAAATGGAGTTCAAAATAATTTCAGACTCGGATTCAGACTGTACACCTTTTAGTATTCAGATCATAACATTTGCTATAGATATTCAAATTCGATGCTTCAAGATGATACAGAAGGAAGACTTGAAGGACTATAATTCTTATATTTATTACTCTGTCCAATTCAGCCATCTGATGAGTCATATTTATTAATCAACACGCCAACTTGCTACGGATCAGAATTGAATTCTCTATTGAATTAGGGAACCTTTTAATTTGTATCCTAGTGTGATTAACTTTGAGGTCTATTTAAAAAGCTGAAATCTCTGATAATCTCTCATATCTCCACATCAGAGATCATAACTAAGAAGTTTTCTTTAGTTTCTCTTTCAAATTTCTTTTATAATTTTTAGATTCTACTTCTACTTCTAATTCAAGAGTTGTGAGAAGAAGCCATTGTAATTCGAGGTGACAGATCAATGCAATGTGCTTTCGTTCCTTTCATATCTCTTTTGTTATTCACTTCATTTTTGCTTTTTTCTTATTTTTTTTCTTGCTTTCTTTTGCTTACCATGAGTAGCTAGATTTTTTTCATGGCTTGCTAAGACATCACCACCATCACATCAAATGTCTAGTAGATAATCAGATTAGATCATATACATGCCTACTCTGATTTTTATTCTTAAAGACTCATTAGGATAAGCAACTAGGTCAAATATTTGCTAATACTTCTTAACTATTTTTCTTAATCTATGCTAGATGAAAATCTTGATATTTTAATGTTAAATTTTAATTAGTATTATTTCAAATAGGGTTAAGATTTACTAAATACTTTATAATAATTTTTTCTTACTTTATACTTGATTGACAACCTTGATATTATAATATTAAAACTTGGATGGTGTTATTTCAAATCATAACCTAGTTTCTATCCTATGTATCTTGCTTGATTTTGTGGTAGAATATCATGTTTAGGATTTGAAGTGAAGTAATTATCTATTTAGTATTAGCATGTATGATGGTTGATTATTAGTAACCTGTGAACCTTTCTTTTAGTTTAATTATTTATCCCCATATAATTCATCTTTTCTTTTCTAAGTTCTTTAAACAAAGAAGATAATAAGAAGGCAATATTACCGAAAAGCTTCCATCGCATCTCTCCCTGAGGTTCGACCCATTTAGCTCTTGCTACATCATTTAAATTGCAAAGATTCAGAGTTAAAACCAATCACATACACTTTTATATTCTCTGTACTCTATTTTGTGCAATCAACCAACTGAAAATAGCTTTGAAAAGAAAGAACTTGAAGATTGGAAGTTAGAAAAACTTTTCTCTTTTTAACAAACTTGAAACTTGTATAAACTTCTTGTTCTAAAACTAAAACCAATGACCCATATATATAGGCAATAAATAAATATTATTTATAAATTATACCAGGTCATTAGGTGTGTGTTTAGACACTTGAAAACTAAAAATGTCCATTGGAATTCACTAAAAACAAAACAGATCTAAAAGCTAGCCGTAATAGCCAATTGGCAGGCTGTCGGTCGATCAGTCGGTCGACCGATAGTTCATCTAGAAAAGAGTAGTTGGCTCCAGCCGACTGGCCGGTCAACCGCTCGGTAGTTCAAAAGAGAAAACCAAAATGTCAGTCGACTGGGTCAGTCGACCGACCCTAACCGAGAGTTAGGGCCTCTTAGTCGGTCGACCGTCAATCGATCGCAAGGTTTAGCGGTCGACTGACAACATGCACAAACGTGCACGCCCCTAGGCCAAAGGCCCGATCGACCATTTTGGCCTGAAATGGGCACCGGTCGACCGACTTAGCCTGAAACAGTTTTTTGGATATATTTTGAGTTTCAAATATTTTTCTAAATATTTTATATTAGTTTATAGGTAATGTAGCAATATAGGTGATGAAATACATGTTCTAAACTTATTATAGAATTTTGAAAAATTATGAGACATGTATCAAAGCCAAACATGCAAAATACCAATACTATTAAAACTTGTATTTTTTGGAGTCGTGTATTTTGTGTGTGTAACTTCTTGAGCATCACTACTATATTCTACCCTTTAACAAACTAATATCTTACAAAGACTCTAGGTGACTATAAGATCTTCAACTGGGGGCTTCTCCGTTAGCGACGTTGAGTGCTTTGAGCTTTAATCCCGTATTTGAATTTTCTTGAGTCTTCAACACCTTCCTTTAGAGGAAGAAAACTTCTCGAATTCTTAGAACCCTGAAATATACTTCAACACTTGAACTTAATTATTAGTAAATAATCGCATATGTTTTGTTATTATCAAAACCATAAAAACTGAGTGATTGTAACGTTGGACCAACACCTTCACCCTCAAATCTTCTCTCAACCCAGCAAAGAAGAGACTAATGAGGTTCTTTTCAGTTTCATCTACCAAATGAGCTAATCTGATAAACGATTTATAATATTCTTGAACTGACCTTAATTGCTTAAGATAGGCTAAAGCTACCATGCGGTCATCTAATTCATCTGGCACGTGTGCAATAGGATTTCATTGTAAAATTCAGTCCAAGAAATTTCTCTTCCTTTTTGTTTCACCAACCATCTCCACCACAAAAGAGGCCCCCCCTTGAAGAATAAAACACAGAATTCTACTTTGTTTTCTGTGGGGGTGTTATATATCTTGAATGCATGTTCAAGCTCATAAAGCCTACTAAGAATATCCCCATCCCCTTTGAAAACTGGAATATCAACTTTTGGGCTTTTTGGAAGAGGAACTTACCTCTACTACCATTGGTGAACTGAGTTTTGCTGAGTTTGCCTTGAGTTGGTTATGTATTCTTCTTCGGAAAAGATGTAGATCTTAAGCCTGATTTTGAGGATTCCTCTCATATCAACTTTCATCTCCCAGCTTCCCTTGCGAGCGATTTATTGAATTGAGGATTAATTTCTGAAACATAATCATAATTTCATCATGATGTTCATCCATCTTCACTCCTAAAATCTTCAATCTGCACTCTATAGACCCCATTCTAGACTCCAAGGTATATGTTCTGTGGCCCAATCGATCTTCAACATCTCTAGCTCTTGTCATCACCTTTTCATCTAAGAACATTATTTGAGAATCAACGCATTATCTCTGTAAGTATGCCTTTCTTGATTTGGGTTTCCCTCCTCATAACTTATTCTGTTAGTTTGCAATGGATTCTTTGGATTAAGATTGAGAACCCGGTCATCTTCAGGATCATCGCCAACACTGTCAGTTTTGCTGGCGTACGGCTTTGATACCATTGATGCATCCTCATCGCGATGGCAGCAACGAGCTTGTGTGCATTTCTTTTTGCCATCTCAACCTGCAAGATTTGTTAATTAACATAGAGAACTTTACGAGGAACAAGAATCGGCACCAATTTGGGAAATTTATTTAAATATGAGAAAATTATCGTGACTTAATGTCTTAATTTTGTAGGCTTGTCTTAATGAAGAGAGAGAAGATTATACCAAATAACTAGTTAAAATCAGATTTCACTAAATCTATTTAGTTAGCAGAGGATAGTCCCAGATCCAGTTCAGTTAAATTGGATTTCTAGAGATCTGTTCGGTTAAGTGAAAAATCAACGAAGATCAGACTTAATCCAGAATACAAACTGGAGAAAAGGAGATATCTAGACGAGAGAAGCTGCACGCCCTTGGATTAGGCCAATTGCCCAAATTCAGGCCGCGCAAACACAGCAAATGCTGCATTTGCGCCGCTTTGTAGCAATAGATGTGGGAGCGTTTGCCCCCGCTATCTTCAGTGCTCACCCCTTCCAGCTTTTGCTATAAATACCTGCAAATTCAGAGGTAAATAGGCACCACTGAATAGAGAGAGATCCTTGGTAGGTTCTTGATCTAGTTTAGTTTAGGTTTTTATTTTTCTTTTAATGTAAATTTTTATTTTTTTTTGTCAATTGAGGTTAAACTGAGATTCATGTGAGTAAGAGAGATTTATATTTAGAATGACACCATTATAATTCTGTACCCATTCTTTCATTGTTTTTCTATTTAATCTAAAGTTCACATTTTATGCTCTTCTTCTTTTATTTTTCCTTTTTTGTACCAATTGCAATCCAGATAAGTGTTTTACATCAGAATTGCCCCGCTTTAGCAAATGTCACCAATAGCTCATGATGATGGATTCCTCCGTATGTTTGTATCATTTCATTCTTATATTGTCTTGATGATGTTAATGTGGATGGGAAACTATATCTAATCTTTTGGGTTATGCGTTGATCGCCTCCGAACTCAAGGTAAGCCTTCGTTGAAGATTAAGGTGAGTAATTAGTCAAAAGAGGTATGTATTTTTAATTTTCCTTCTTTGATTTCTTAGAATAGAAACCGTACTCATTCTTTCATTTCTCTGTTTTGAACTTTGTTTTCTTTTACTCAAAACACTAACATCATATCTCTTCTTCTATCTTTCTTATTTCCATATTAACACTTTTCTTTTCTTTTCTCAAAACAAATAAAGAAGAATGTTTTAACCTATTTTTGTAAACTTGAAAAGAACTTATCACCATGCTTTCATCGCAATCCTTCTTTGTGGATCATGACCAGCATATCCACTTACTATAGCGATAAAATTGAGAACCTAGCACGTTTCTAAACTCTGTATTTCTCTGTGCAGGTTTTTATTCAATCAAATTTTGGCGCCATTATAGAGGAAGGGACGATAAGTTTTTCTTTTAGTTAACTTAATGGTTAATACTTCTTTGTTTTTGTGTGCATGGGGTTATATCAAGAAAACTATTATAGCAGAATATATATAAGTGGTTCTGAGACTCTGCTGTAAAAATCAGATCCTAGAAACCCTCAGTATTCCCACGCAAATGCGCCAAAAGCCACATTTTCATAGCAATCTAAGTGAACTACTAGCCTGTCTTTTTTGTAGGTTGGTTTATTTTCAAAGCTAAAATTTCTGCAGCTAATTTTTTCTTATTTTATTCACTGTATACACTATTTTTAACCAACAATAATTTGTGATTGTAATTGTTTAAAAAAAAATTTAAACTTTTCATTTAGGATATCCGTCTAATTACGTTTATATTTATATTTTTACTATGTACTTGCACACTTGCACTAAAACGATTAAGGGTCCTTAAACAAAATAAAGCGGGAAAGTCATTACCCTCCCTTAGCCCGAAAACTATCTTCTCACTCAATAACCCAGCCTAACTAAAACTTAGTAGACGTTGGCCCTAAGGACATCTTAGACACATTTACGAGCTTGACCTAAGGGGAAGTTGATAGAGTTTGACTCTTATCAAATCAGTGTCAAAGGTTAGGGATTAAGAGGCAAAACCTCGAAGAATAGTGATTTGACATAATTATGCCTGTCACTTTTAGATCGGATACCTCCACTGATCTTGCCCCTATCTGGCAGATTAACTTATGATCAGATTACTATAATATACCTCCCGTTTACAGTCTAACTAGTTAGGAGCCATTAAGGTTTAAGGTGTACTCTCACATAGGCTACATTTTTCTTTCTTCTTGTTTATTTATTTGTTCATTTTTCTTTATTTGTTTTTGTCAGTTTGTGTAAAATATATTATAGCAATAATTTTTTCAATTTTAATAGTAATCCATATTACACCCGACCTCTATTTTAGATAACACCAACCCGATATTTCATAACTTTAACTAACCAACTATGCTGAATTGGTCTCAATTGAATCATCATATGCACCAGTCCCAATATTATGATCAAGACTAAAACAAACATCATCTCCACTCTTCACCGAGTTAGTTGTGATATAACTCCTCGAGTTATTCTATCAACCACATTACAAACATACCTCTTTTTTAGAACAACCATAGAGGAAAAGTCTGATTTCAAAAAGAGGATAGAAGCCTTGAATGAAAAAATTTTAGAAGCCTTACATGAGTCTGAGCGACAAGTTCAAAACATAAAGGACTTACAGTCCCATTAAAATTTTCAAATCCAAGATCCTTACTTTGTTTTTCAAGTCCTATAACAACAAGAATAACCTACTGACTTAGAAAAGAGTATATAGAATCTATGATTTAGTCCCAAAATAATTATATTCAGTCTTGAAATGATTTTTTTTAATAGTTTGGAAGCACAGATGGGTTATTTGGTCAATAGAATTAATGATAGGAATTAAAAAAAAACTCTTTCTACCTAATTTTTGACCATTTCCTATTCCCCAAGCCATATTGATAGGGTCCAATCGTAGTGTCTTGGAGACTTTAACCAAGATTCAATTTTCTCACACAAACTTGAACTAGACCAATCCCAAACTTTTAACGAATTGGTAAGTTTTCACTTCAAGAAAATTAAACTGGATTGTCAATATGATCCTGATCCTCAACTTGGTGATTCAATTCTAATTTTTGAATCTATTTTGACTCCGATTCCTTACCCGATTGGACCCAATTTCTAAGCCAATATTGATTATTTTATCCATAGAGCTTGAAATTAAACCACTAATTTTTGATGGCCACATTCTATTGATAGGAAAAAATATGAAATTCAATTCTTTGATTTGGAACCAACTCTTGACCGAAATTGACTCTTGAACCTAAATTTGATTTAAGTCATATTCTCGAGTCAGTATTGCTCCCGAATATTTCACTCTTGAGCCCAAGTCAGTCATTCAACCAAGTCATATCCTTTTGTTGGACCAAGGTATAGACCATAATGACTTCGAGATGATATTCTAAGATTAGTCATATAAAGGGGATAATTTTCGTGATAAGATCATGCATGATCCAATTCAATTTGGGGATAATAAATATGCAAATAGGAAAGACGTCAGCAAAGGTTGGTTCTTTAAAATTCACATTACTTAGATTGGGCAGCAACGCTTAGTCCAACGCTTGGCCCAATCCGACCACCACTGGAACCACCACCTTGAGGTAACATTTTTTCTTCCCTTTCTTCTTTTTCATTCATATATGCATTCATTCACACATTGAGGGCAATGCATGAGATAGATGTGGGGAAGGGTTCTAACATAACATAGTTTTTTTAATTTATAATATATATATATATATATATATATATATATATAATATTTTCTTTTCTTTTAAAAATTTTTTGAAAAGAGAAACAACATTTTGACTTATTTGTAAGAAATTAAGTTAATTTTAAGGAATAGAAGAATCATACTTATGATTTCTTACACTTGGTCAAAATAAGATTGTTTGTTTGACTTTTAGGGTCAGGAAGAAATATTACGAAAGTAATTTAGTCTTGATTTTTACCTTAATGAAATATACATACTTTACAACCTTACACACTTAGGGTTCAAAAACAAGATTCTTATCCCGTGTAAAAAAAGAAAAAAAGAAAAAGAAAAAGAAAAAAATATATGTATTATTAAAAAAAACTCTAATTAAGCTGGTTAATTGTGCCTAATAAAGTATAAGTATTCACGCATAAAACTAGTCCTATAAATAAAAACCCTTAGTTTTGTGGTCTTGTTTGCTCGAGTCCTTAAGTCCTTGGGGTGTTTTCTCACCCAGTGCCCTAAGACTGTCCGGTTTGAAAGTCATCGACCTAAGGCTCGTTACATGGGAAAATTAGAAAGCCTAATAGAACTAAGAGATATTACCACCAAAATATATAAAAATAAGGTATAAGTGTTAGAGTTGAAGAATCCTGAGTTAAATAATCATGGTCACGAAGGTGTATATGACTTCAAGTAAAATAATAAACTAGATGAGAAATATAGTTTGAATATTTACCTTGATTGATAACAAGTTTTTAAATAGAGACTAAGTCTAAGGATGAATAGCTTTGTATTCCTATAACTTATAGGTTGCTTAATTCTTACAAAAATTCTTCAAATATTTTCTCGTCTTTTCAAAATGCGTTCAAAATACTAACACTTTGTTTCTCTTTCTTTATGAATTTTGTTGGTGTAATTTACCGAAAACCCTCAAGAGATAAAACTCGTCCTCTGGGTGTAACCTAGAGGTTTAATGGCTTGTTGCACATGTTCAATGTAATCGCATGACCTGCGAAAATGGTCTAATAGAGTCTTAAGTTTAGCTTTCTTGTTTTGATCGAAGATGAGCAAAAGATAGGTATGGGGTGTGATTGTACATGCCATTCCTATATTTATCCTGTAATAAATCCTGCTAATTACCGTATCTTAATGTCTTAATTTTGCAGGCTTATCATAATGATGGGAGAGAAGATTATACCAAATAGTATCAGTTAAAATCATATTTAACCGGATCTATTTGGTTAGTTGAGGATAGTCCCAGAGCTAGTTCAGTTAAATCGGATTTCTAAAGAGCTATTTGGTTAAATGAAGAATCAATGAAGATCAGACTGAATCAAGAATACAAACTGAAAAATAAAGTGGAGAAAAGGATATATCCAAACGAGAGAAGGTAGGTGCCCTCGGATCTAGCCAATTAGCAACAGATGGGGAGAGTTTGCTCCTCTATATTCAAACACTCTCTCCCTTCCAATTTTTATTATAAATACCTGCAAATTCAAACGAATGGGCACTACTGAGCAGAGAGAGATCTTAGGTTAGGATTTTGTTCTATTTTAGTTTAGGTTTTTATTAATATTTTAATATAATTTATTGTTTCTTTATAAATGATCGGGTAAAATCGCCACGAAAAGTGTATGTTTTGAAATCAAGAGTTAAAGTGTGCGTGTTTTGGCTTCCTCGATACTTCCATTATAGCATAGAGGCTAAAATGAGTCGAATCCACAAGGACGGGAGGCGATAGAAGTTTTACCAGAATGTTCACGTATATGTTAAGAGTTCTTCAATGTTTTAAAGAATAAAAAGAAAAGTAAACAAAGAATGATAAGAGAAGTACGATGAAACACGAAGAAGTGAGAAACATTGAAAAGAAGATATTTGTGATTTTTTTGATATTTCTAAAACAAAGTGAAATAGAAAGAAAACTCATGGCTACTAACTACTAATGACTCCATTAACATGCTAACATCTTAGTGATAGTTGCCTTTGTTAACCCAAAGGTTACAATCCCTGGGTTATTTATTTCGATGATAACAAACCATATAAAAACTATTTGGTACTAATAGAAGTTAAAGAATGAATTTCAGGTTGATACAAGTATTGAAAGTTCAAGAGTTCTCAAGCATGTTACAAGGTTGATGGCTCAAGAGGACTCACTCACAGGATAAGAGACTCTAACTCATCCTACGCTCAGCAACACGGTTCAGAGACGCCCACCTGTGAATCATTGTGTTATTAGTTTGTTAAAAAATAGTATATAGTATTGAAGCTCAAATACCCTACACACACAAAATTGCACGTGTTTTCAAAAGATTATTTTTGACTCTTGATAAAATACTTTAAGTCCTATTTCAGTATATGCATACTTAGATTATTGTATTTTACAAAGCTTTTACAAAAATCCCTTTGAAAATAACATATCTTCAAATCAGATTTCTAACTTGTTTTCTGCTTATGGCCTATTGCGGTCGACCGGGCGGTCGACCGGCTCTGTTACAGGTCAGAACGATCGACTGCGCGGTCGACCGCAGTCCTGATCTATGAGGTGTGCATGTGTGCACGTTCCTCGGTTGACCGAGCGGTCGACCGGACCCCCATTACGGTCGACCGCTCGGTCCACCGACTGACAGACCCAAACACTCGGTTTGGACCGGTCGACCGGGCGGTCGACCGGAGTCAGCCAACGGTCATAATATTTGAAAACTGGTCGACCGGTCGGTCGACCGTGCTCTGCATTTCTGGCCAAAAACCTGTTTTAAAATGTAATTTTTATCTTAAAACGTGGATTAGGCTGGATTTTGGCCAATTATACCTGCTTAGTCCAAATAGATGTTTACCCTTTAATCCCTACCTAAATCCTATATATATGGGTGGTTGGGGTTGAGGTGAAACACAACAACTATTACAAAGTTTTCAAAGTTTGAGTATTCTTTAAAGAAGTGTTTACTCTCAGTTTTTTGTGCTCTAAGTCTCTGTTTTATTTCTGAAGTTTTTGAATCAAATCTCTCTTCTGCTTTGTTTTATTTTTACTTACAAACCTTGAGTTTCAATCTTACATATTATTCTCTAGGGTTTTGTAAAGAAAAGTTCTTCAAAAGAGAGTTTGTGGTCTTTTGATCACTAAGTGATTATTGTACTTGTGGCTACACTACTTCTGGACTAGAAGAGTGTGATTGAGGAGTTGGGTACTCCCCAGTGATTGTAATCCTTTATGAAAATTCTAGTGGATTGGAAATGCTTCTGGGTGAAGGCGGGGACGTAAAACTGGGTGCTCGAACCTTGAAACAAATCTCTGTGTTTGCGATTGGTTTACTTATGTCTTTTACTTTCTATTCATTCATTCTTATATTGACAACCTATACTCTTACAATAAGATTGTATTGCGCACCTCAAACTCTTATTTAGAAGAATCACGAGGAAGAAGTTCAGAGACCTTCACAGGGTATACGGCTTCTAATCTTACTTTGAGTGATCGTTGCATCATCTCATTTTTAATTTGTGCATTGATTAGCATTAAACCTATTCACCCCCCTCTACGTGTGATTTCAATTGGTATCAGAGTTAGGACTCTAGTTTTTTGCTTTACAACCTTAGAGAGATCGTATAAGTTGATAATTACTATTTTCATGTCTTCATTCATCCGCTAGCAAAGATGGCAGATAACATTAAGACCCCACCCAAATTTGATGGACTCAATTTTCTTATATGAAAAGTTAGGATGAACATATTTTTGCAATCTCTAAGTAGCCGAGTTGCTAAGTCTTTGACCAAGTGATTAGTATCTAACTTTGCATAATTTATACCACATCTTCACATTTATTTCATATTAAATTCTGCTAATAATCCCTTACTTGCTTCATTCTAGGTCCATGGTGTGCAATGGAGAAGAAGACCCTAAATCACCATTTAATGGTGATTAAAAGCCTATTAAAGACAGCCATTGACCTAGAGAGGTGATTCTGTACAAACCAGGGGCTGAAAAGACAAAACTGGGCACCAGAACTGACAGGGGACAGAAAGGACCGCGCGCGGTTCGAAGCGCCGCGCGCGTGACGCCAGGATGGCCGCGGAAACGCGGCCTGGGCCGCGTTTTCGCGGCCATACGGTCGCGGCGCGCGCGCCGCTTCGGGCCAGGGTTTGTCCCCTGGCCCCTTGTTCCCTTGGCGCCTATAAATACCCCCTGGTGTTCCTGCATTGAAGATATGCAGAGTTAGGGGTAGTTTTTCATTCCATTTTGTAGTTTAGTTTAGGTTAGGTTAGTTCTTCTTCCCCATTGTATTTTCTATCTTGTTTTAGATCTTGTATTAGGAGGAAGAGTGAGACATGAGTGGAATGCAAGAGTGCTTGTAATAGAAGGTGACAAGCTATGAAAGGTGCTCTCTTTACCTCTCTTTGTTTTCTATCTAACTTCTTTTACATGTTTAGTTAGTCTTTTCTCTCATGGCACTAGCTACTAACCACCAACTATTCTAACCTCTTTTATGATAATCCACATGAATCTAATAGCCTCGTTTTGGCCTTGCTCTTGCAAGAGCCATTGATGGCTCATGATGATGGATCTAACTCTAACTTCCTAACCACTAACAAGCTTACATTACTTTATTTCATGCTTGCTCTTATCGGGTTTGATGATTTAAGTGTAGCTTGTGTTTGTTTGTTGAGTTGGGTTGTGAAGAGTTACATATGGGTCATGCTTTGTAAAGCTCTTGAACCAAGGACTAGTGATTGCCAAGGATACATGTGAGACAACTATCACTAAGAGGTTAGCATGTTGGTGGAGTCATTAGTAGTTAGTAGCCATGGGTTTTCTTTCTTTTTCACTTGTTTTAAAAATACAACAAAAATCACAAACATATTCTTTTCTATGTTTCCCACTTCTTTGTGTTTCACCGTACTTCTCTTTTCATTCTTTTCTTTCTTTTCTTTTCATTCTTTAAAACTTTGAAGAATCTTTAACAAACACGTGAATCAACCGGTAAAGCTTCTATCGCCTCCCGTCCTTGTGGATACGACCCGTATAGCCACTTCGCTACTACGGAAGAATCGCAAAAGCAGTAACTTCGACCCACACTCTATTTACTTATTCTTGTGCTTGCTTTTTACCGATCAAATTTTGGCACCGTTGCCGGGGATGGGAACGGTTTGATTTCACAAGTTTGCTAACTTTTCTTCTTTGTTTTTTTGGTGTGCAGGTTAAAGTTTTAGCATTGCAGAACTCACACTTGCTCAAGTGTGGTCGGGTAATTCTTGTATATTTTTATATTCTGCCGCTAATTTTTGTTTATATTACCTGTACGCTGTAAATAATTTTAAGAACTAAAATACAGAAATTGATGCTTTAAAACGGTTTAGACCTTCGCATCTAGGCACGTGTCAATTTTTATTCCAATATACTGTATTTTATTCTTATGTTGCTGTGATCTTGTAGAAGGTGTATATATGGCATTGCATATAGTATAGGACAAACACTTCAGTGATTTACTCGCTTTTTTGTATTCATGCTTATCTATATTGCACACTTGCACAAATTTAACTTAAGGGCAAAACCCAAGACAATATAAGGTGGGGAAGTTATTACCCTCCCTTAGCCCAAAAATCACCTCCCCACTCACACAACCCATGCCTTAATAAAAATTGCTAGACGTTGGCCCCTAGGGACATCTCGGACTCATTTAGGAGATTGACCTAAGGGGGAAGTTGTTAGAAGTTGACTCTTGCTAAATCGGTGTCTAAGGTTGGGGATTGAGAGGCGAAACCTCGAAGAACAGTGGTTTGGCATAATTAGGCCCGTTGCTCCGGCACGGATACCTCCCACTGATCTTTCCCCTACCTGGCCGATTAACTTGTGGTCCGTTTCTGATAATATACCCCCCGTGGACAGTCTAACCAGTTAGGAGTCGTCTAGGTCTAAGTCAACCCTAGCATAGGCTTGTTTTCTTTTTCTTTTTCTTTGTTTGTTTGCTTGTTTGTTTGTTTTCTTTTTTGTATACTGTGATATAGATTTTAACAACAACAATTCTTTCAACCATAATATGAATCCATATTTCACTCCGACCTCATTTGACTCGAATAATTCTGACCCGGCTATGTACAACATGAACCAACAACATATGCCGAGTTGGGATTATCCGACTCAATATGACCCATATCCCCAATCTTCTGACCATGATTTTCAAAATAATTTTAACTCTTCACAGAGTTCATGGGGATTCTCCTACCCCGAGTCCAATTTTCAACCATCTTGTCCACAATTTTCACAATATTCGTTCCCCAATTTTGATTCATATACTCATTTTCTTGAACCACCAATTGAAGAAAAATCATCATTGGAAAGGAGTATCGAAGAGTCCCTACAACAAATGCAAAATTTGCTCAATTCACAATCCTTCCCACATCAAATTTCACATACTCCTCTTCTAGAGCATCCCATTAAAAAAGAATCTGAACTAGAAAAGCGTTTGAAAGTCTTTTGTGAAAGAATGCAAACATGTTGGACTCATCATCTCAACCAAATTTTCAAGAGTCCCACTCATCTTTTCCAGTCTCACCAATTCAAAATGAACAAACTTCAATACTGGACTTGAGTATGGAACCCTTGCGTGAGTTCGAGCAGCAACCGCAAAATTCGATGGACTCACAATTTCACCACAATTTCCAAAATCAACTTTCATACTCATATTTTCAAGAACCAATTATAAAGAGTATGGAAGACATGATTCCGAATCCAAATTCTGTCACACGGCCTATCAGTAGGTTAGATTCACTTTTGAGCGATTGATCAATGAGAGCTAGGAAAGCCTTTCTTGTCAATCTTTGACCGATTCTTATACCCCTAACTCTACTGATTGGACCCATAAATCATGTCATTTTGGAAATTCAGCTTCAATTTCAGATCATACATTTGAACTTGACCAATCTCCAAGTTATGAAAGTCACCTGGACCTTCTGGCAAGTTATCCCTTCCCTGAAATTGAAATCAAACCTGAATGTGATCCTGAACTTCCTGTTGGGAACTCCATTTCACTTTTTGATTCAATAATGACCCCGGTATCCTTACCAGATTTTTTCTCTTTTCCGGAGTCAACATTGAATCCTGTACCCATACACCGTGAAATAGAATCACCAATATCTTTTGATCACACTTCATTAATGGGGACAGTGTGTGAACGTCAATTCTTTGATTTGAACTCTATTTTTGAACCAATTTCGCCTCTCATTGTTGACTCTCGACTTAATCTGAGTCAACTTTCTGAGTCAGTATCGATTTTTGTTCCTGTTTCATTTGAGTCCAAATCACTCATCTCTCAAAATCACACTTCATTATTGGACAACACTGTTGAAGAAAATGACTCAGTAATTATTTTTGAAAATTGGAAATTAGATGGGGATAATTTTTTAAACAAGACCATTCTGTCCATCATTCTTTTGTTGGGTCATATTAGAGAGGTCCTTGGTGGGTTTCTGGATGATCCACGATATCTTGATTGGGTCGCAACGCTTGGCCCAATCCGACCACCACCAGAGCCACCCCCTTGACGTAATCTTCCTTCCCTCTCCATTTGTTTCATGTATTTATGAAATAACACCTAGAGGGGGGGTGAATAGGTGTTGGCTAATCTAATGGTCACTTAATGCCGAATGATGCAAATAATGCGGAAGCTATGACAAATATGACCAAATAAAACTTCTTTTAATTAAACACTTATGTATAACACAAGAGTGTTGCCGAATTCCCTTTGCAGGGCTCTGGACAAGCTCCTCTAGATTCCCCTTGAATGGGTTGAGGTGCCGCGTTGGCTCTCTTGGTTGAATACTAGTGTTAACAACAATCCCAAGCAAGTATAGCAATTATGAGCACAAGGGAGTATATCAAGCATGTAAATGATAAAAACAATTATTGAATGCAAGATATAAAAGAGACAAAGAGAGAGAGAGAGAGAGATAGAGTAAGCAATCGCAAACACAAAGGGTTTGTTTCGAGGTTCGAGCACACTTGCTCTACATCCCCGCCTTCGACACACGAAGGATTTCCACTATGCAAGATCCCAATGGATCTCTCCTTGGTGCCGCAACACCTACAAGCCCTCGGACTCCCAAGTCCCGTACACACGCAAGCTCCACAAGCTCGCCGAGGCCGCACCTCAAACCACCAAGAGTTCACAACCGAACTCTAACAACCAACGAGCACACTTGCCCGTCTCCTCAAAGAACAAAGAAAAGATCTTTGGTGATCACAACACTTGATCACCTAAAGAGCACTCTCACTACAACACACCTATAGGAATATATAGCAATGGATAGCTCAAGTGTGGTGTGAGAAAAGTAAGGAAAGAACTATGGTGAAAAACTCAAAGAATCACTTAAACACTCTTGATAAAATCTTCCCTTTAGATTGGAAGTATTTGCACTCAAATTTGTGGAGAAAACTCTTTTAAAAGTATCAGCAAAACTGGCTCAAAGCTCTCCTAAAATCTTAGCCTCAAACAATGACAAGAACCCCCAATTTATAGGCTGCCAGAATATAGCCGTTGGGATCTGTCAGAGCTGCCGGTCGACCGGCCGGTCGACCGGCCAACGGTCATATTTCAGACCGTTGAAGCCTCCGGTCGACCGCCCGGTCGACCAAGAAATCCAGAGAGCAGAACTCTCTGCAGCGGTCGACCGTCTGGTCGACCGGACCACTGTGCTGACAACGTGCACAAGGCTGTGCACGTCAGTCGACCGGACGGTCGACCCGACCTAGCTGCGGTCGACCGCCCGGTCGACCGATTTGGTCTGTCAGCCAATTCCTGGTCTGAAAAACTGGGATTTTTAAGGTAGTCTATTAACTTAATATAAATCCCATAAATCCTCAAATAAATCTACAAAAATAGTTTCAATGTTATACAATGATATACAAACATGCTTGCACAAAATCAAGGCATGTTATAATAGATTTGAACTATTTTTGTAACTTGGAAATATTGGCTCAAAAATAAAAACTGTTTTTCCAGAACATGTTTTTTCAAAACTAGTTTTTCCAAATCTTCATCAAATACAAAAACAAGATATTTGAGTTCATTCTAAAGCATAGTGTGTATGGATATGATCCACTACACAATCATAATGATATATCTATGTTTTTTATCATAAAGCTCTGAACTTGGTTTTGGTTGAAAGATATGTATGATAGAAATACCAAAAACCAAAGTATATATATTTTGTCACAAAGAAAAATCTTTTACTAAATAAAAAAAATTCTTTTCTAAACATATAAATAAAAATTCTTTTATGAAAGCAATTCTATCAAGAGTGTGTGTGTGATATAGACTTGAGCAATCCACCAACTATCTATCCTTTACATTTTAACTAAAACAAAACAAAATCTTATACCTAGACACAAGTCTTCATCTTCTTGAAGTCTTCACTTGAAGGCTTCTCATCTTCTTGACTTGGTCCAAATGCAATCCACCGAGCTCATCTCTAGATGTGTTCTTGATGCATAGGCTCGTGAATCAACCGGTGCTAGCTTCCAACTTGTCTTTAAATCCTTTGTTGAAGCTCCACACCTACTAAGATCTTGATAATGAATCTTCACTAATTAAACACAAGATCATTAGTAATCATAACTTCATGAGTTGATCATCATCAAAACTAGGGTGATAGGCCTTTGGGCCAACAATCTCCCCCTTTTTGATGATGACAAAACTCATGAAGTTATATATGCATGGATTAAAGTAAAGCTTCAAAAAAGCTCCCCCTTAACTCATGCATAGACATAAATAAATGGATATAACAATAAAGCACATAAATATGTATGCAATGTATGTAAATACAACATGCCAAGTAATCATAAATCTTATCTCCATACATTTGCAAACCAAATCATATATGCATAACTAACAAGGAAGACAAATACTTCTCCCCCTTAAGCAATGAAATCATGCATATAGCTCAAATACTTCTCCCCCTTTTTGTCAATCATCAACAAAGGGTTCAAAGTAAAATCAATCAAACAAATTTTTCTCCCCCTTTTTGTCAAAAACAAGGAAATCAAAGAGGGGTAATACAAATCAATCAAAAAATGGTTATATGCGATATACATTCATGAAGAGGAAGACGCTAAGTTAACTTCCCTACACATATGCATTACATGAAGAAGGGATGATAAGCCCCAATTCACATAACACATATTATGTAATGCATAAGAGGAGATGTGAAGCTCCCCCTACACACGTGTACCATATAAAGAAGAGATGTTAAGCTCCTCAATACACAATACACTCAACATGAATCTATATGTAGAAGAGATGTTAAGCTCTCCTTGCATATAGGCAATACAAATTAAAAATTTTGAATTTTTCTTATAACATAAATTTTGAATTTTGATATCAAAGTTGAAAATGATCAATTGTAAAGTAATGATCAACCATATAGATACCAATTTGAAAAACTAATGCATAAGCTTTTAAAAATAAGATTTGAATTTAGCTTAGCATTAACAATCTTTGTGCTTTAAATATGTAAATCAATTTTAGCTTAAGCACACAACAAATCATATATATGTATGAAGGAATTATATCAATGGAAAGTGATACATACATATACATAGGAAAGCAAAATATGAGTATATACAACAAGAATCATATTGATACCAAATGAAAATATCCAATGATACCAATTGAAAAATTAAGCTTAAGTGTATACATCATATAATCTACCATATGAAGAATTCGAACTAGTTAAATGAAAGTGTTTACAACTAGTACGGAATCCTTCAATCAAGGAATAAATCAAAAGTTTTTCATGACATATCAATGAAACACAAGGCACTAAAAACACTCTAGTGTCCATAAAGTCCATATCAAAAGAAATGAGTGTACTAGTGTTATGTGGAACATGGCATCATGAAAAGTAGCAATAAAGCTCAATATTCCCTTTTTTTTTTAAAAAATAGTCACAAATTATCATAAATTTTGAAAACATGAAAATCATTAAAAAAAAAATTTATTATTACACCAAAATTTATATTTCAAGGTATATGTATATTTTGACAACACAATGAGCATACATACATATCCCTAAAACATAATTGAGTCCATATAAGTAGATTTGCAATAAAGGCAAATGACTCAAAAGGTATCCATGTATATCTTAATGTTTTGGCAAAAATAAACATATACATGAAATGAAAACACATGATCATAGCATCAATCTAAAATGGGAATACAAGTTTAAAAATGTAATGATCATCAAAACTAAGCAATACAAGCACATCTAATGGGTTCAAATAAGCATTCAAGCACAAATATAAATAGATTTATTTGTGGCCCATAACATGTACAAGTATAAATCCTAGTGTTGACAAAAACTAACATTTAAACTAATATTCAATTCATGAAGCATCAAATTTTGAGAATACAAAAGAATTTATCCATAAAGATAGAATCATGTGCATCAATTGAAGAATTAGATAACTAGTTTAAATGGATTTTTGACAAACTAGTTAAAGATCCTTCAAAAATATAAAGTCATATGTTTTTCATGAATAATACTAAATACATAAAAGTTCAAGCACTCATAGTCCATAGAGCTCAAAATTATCTATTTTCTCAAAAAAAGTGAGTGTTCAAAGGTTATGTAACTAGTATTATTATGAAAATAGTCATGAAGCTAAAAAAGATTATAAGTCATCATTTTTTTTTTAACAAATCAATTTAAAAATCATTTTTCATAAAACAACAATCTTCATGGTATATGTATGATTTATCCAATCCTAACGATATGCATACATATCCCAAATGTAAAAGAGTCTATTAAATGTATTTGCATGAAAGCAAGAGACTCACGGGTATACATGTATATTTATTAGATTTGAATTAATAATGTATATACATGAAGTAAATCACTAAAAATTGGCAAAAACGTGTATAAATGAGAATCATCAAAACTAGATCATACATATGCATAAAGTGGATACAAATGAGCATGAAGTTCAACTATATATATGAGTCAATTGTAGTTCACTATTTGTATATGTATAAATGTAAGTTTGATACATTCTACATCTAAGCATGTAATTACCACATGAAGCACATAAAATCTTAAAACATGAATATGCTATGAATATTATGGATGAACAAGCATGAACATAAAAAATAGGAGTTTAGAAATTGTTACCAACTCCAAAGCTCCAAATATGGCGGTCTTTCCCACCAAAATCTCCTTGATAGCAATGCATCCAAAAGTTTGTCCATCATGTCCATTGCATCCGCTATCAAGGCACTAATCCTCTCACGTTTTGTGAGAGCCCTCACCTACATCAAAATCAAAGGGTGAGGGTTTTGGTACCCATACTTTCTTGGGTCCTTTGGGGTTAGCTTTATTGCAAGGATCCCAAAATCTTTTATACTTAGCAAAATATAAATGAGGTTTCTTATCAAAACAATATTTTGCTAAATGGCCTTTGCGGCCACAATGTGTACATGTGTACACCTTAGTATGCTTATGTGTAGGAGTGTGATCATGTTGTGCAACATAAGCAAATGCATGGTTATGATGTGCATGATTGTGTGGAGTTTGTTTCTTTGAAAACATTGACTCCAACCTAGAATGATTAAAAGCACAAGAGTTCAAAGTTGAACTCAAATCATCCATTTTATTTTTCAAATTCTTAATCTCATTAGTTGTGGCATGTAAAGCATGGTGAGATAAAGAATCATTTTTCTTTTTTTTTTGAAAAACATTATCCTTTTCTTTTTCAACAAATTTTCTTTTTAAAGATTTATTTTCTTGTAAAATACTTTCTTTTTGTTGTTCCACCATAGCAATATCATTTTTCAAAATATTGTTCCCTTCACAAAGATCATTCAATTTTTAAAGTAAGGAAACATTTTCATTTTTCAAGTCTTTATTTTCTTTTTCTAAACATGCAAGTTTATTTCTAAAAGAATCATTTTCTACATGCATACAATCAAATTTCTTTTTCAAACTTTTGTTATTTTTTTCTAAGCATGCAATGTTATCTCTAAATGAGTCATGTTCTTTATGCATGCAAGCAATGTCCTTTTTCAAATTTTTATTTTCTTTCTTAATTATGTCATATCTCTCAAGCAATAATTGACAAAATGTAGAGAGCTCATCATATGACATACTATCATCTTCTACCTCGGATTCGGTAGTTACCTCAAGGGGGTTATCCCCTTGGACCATAAAGCATGCGTTGGAGGTGTCGCTTCCAACGTCCGAATCACTCCCGGCATAGTATAGATCCTTTTCGCCAAGGGAGGTGATGATGTTCCAAGCTACAAAAGCTGATTCAACATTAGAAACCCTAGATAAATAATCATCATTTAGGGTTGACTTGATAGCATGAAGGGCTTTTGCATTAGCCTCAAAATTCTTACCATTTGAACAATATGAATCATTAGATATGGCAAGATATACATGAATGCCTAAGGCTTTAAGGTATAATGACATCTTAACCTTCCAAATTTGGATGTTAAGAATGTCAAGGGTGGGTGGTGACATGAAGTCCATGGTGTGTGTACAAATATTGTGATTAGCCTAAAAGTAGGATCTTTAACTCTAGGTTGTTAGACCCAAATCAGAGTACCAAGCTCTGATACCAATTGAAATAACACCTAGAGGGGGGGTGAATAGGTGTTGGCTAATCTAATGGTCACTTAATGCCGAATGATGCAAATAATGCGGAAGCTATGACAAATATGACCAAATAAAACTTCTTTTAATTAAACACTTATGTATAACACAAGAGTGTTGCCGAATTCCCTTTGTAGGGCTCTGGACAAGCTCCTCTAGATTCCCCTTGAATGGGTTGAGGTGCCGCGTTGGCTCTCTTGGTTGAATACTAGTGTTAACAACAATCCCAAGCAAGTATAGCAATTATGAGCACAAGGGAGTATATCAAGCATGTAAATGATAAAGACAATTATTGAATGCAAGATATAAAAGAGACAAAGAGAGAGAGAGAGAGAGATAGAGTAAGCAATCGCAAACACAAAGGGTTTGTTTCGAGGTTCGAGCACACTTGCTCTACATCCCCGCCTTCGACACACGAAGGATTTCCACTACGCAAGATCCCAATGGATCTCTCCTTGGTGCCGCAACACCTACAAGCCCTCGGACTCCCAAGTCCCGTACACACGCAAGCTCCACAAGCTCGCCGAGGCCGCACCTCAAACCACCAAGAGTTCACAACCGAACTCTAACAACCAACGAGCACACTTGCCCGTCTCCTCAAAGAACAAAGAAAAGATCTTTGGTGATCACAACACTTGATCACCTAAAGAGCACTCTCACTACAACACACCTATAGGAATATATAGCAATGGATAGCTCAAGTGTGGTGTGAGAAAAGCAAGGAAAGAACTATGGTGAAAAACTCAAAGAATCACTTAAACACTCTTGATAAAATCTTCCCTTTAGATTGGAAGTATTTGCACTCAAATTTGTGGAGAAAACTCTTTTAAAAGTATCAGCAAAACTGGCTCAAAGCTCTCCTAAAATCTTAGCCTCAAACAATGACAAGAACCCCCAATTTATAGGCTGCCAGAATATAGCCGTTGGGATCTGTCAGAGCTGCCGGTTGACCGGCCGGTCGACCGGCCAACGGTCATATTTCAGACCGTTGAAGCCTCCGGTCGACCGCCCGGTCGACCCAGAAATCCAGAGAGCAGAACTCTCTGCAGCGGTCGACCGTCCGGTCGACCGGACCACTGTGCTGACAACGTGTACAAGGCTGTGCACGTCAGTCGACCGGACGGTCGACCCGACCTAGCTGCGGTCGACCGCCCGGTCGACCGATTTGGTCTATCAGCCAATTCCTGGTCTGAAAAACTGGGATTTTTAAGGTAGTCTATTAACTTAATATAAATCCCATAAATCCTCAAATAAATCTACAAAAATAGTTTCAATGTTATACAATGATATACAAACATGCTTGCACAAAATCAAGGCATGTTATAATAGATTTGAACTATTTTTGTAACTTGGAAATATTGGCTCAAAAATAAAAACTGTTTTTCCAGAACATGTTTTTTCAAAACTAGTTTTTCCAAATCTTCATCAAATACAAAAACAAGATATTTGAGTTCATTCTAAAGCATAGTGTGTATGGATATGATCCACTACACAATCATAATGATATATCTATGTTTTTTATCATAAAGCTCTGATCTTGGTTTTGGTTGAAAGATATGTATGATAGAAATACCAAAAACCAAAGTATATATATTTTGTCACAAAGAAAAATCTTTTACTAAATAAAAAAAATTCTTTTCTAAACATATAAATAAAAATTTTTTTATGAAAGCAATTCTATCAAGAGTGTGTGTGTGATATAGACTTGAGCAATCCACCAACTATCTATCCTTTACATTTTAACTAAAACAAAACAAAATCTTATACCTAGACACAAGTCTTCATCTTCTTGAAGTCTTCACTTGAAGGCTTCTCATCTTCTTGACTTGGTCCAAATGCAATCCACCGAGCTCATCTCTAGATGTGTTCTTGATGCATAGGCTCGTGAATCAACCGGTGCTAGCTTCCAACTTGTCTTTAAATCCTTTGTTGAAGCTCCACACCTACTAAGATCTTGATAATGAATCTGTCACTAATTAAACACAAGATCATTAGTAATCATAACTTCATGAGTTGATCATCATCAAAACTAGGGTGATAGGCCTTTGGGCCAACAATTTACACATTCACGATGCATTGAGGACCATGCATAAGATAAGTGTGGGGGAGAGTTTACTAACATAGGTTAGTTTTAAATTTTCTTTCTTTTACACTTCTTTTTTATAAAAAAAAAATTTCTTTTTACAAAACTTTTTGAAACAAGAGAAATAGTTTTTGATTTATTTTTTAAGAAAATTAAGATTATCTTAAGAATTAGGAAGACCTAAAATTATGAAATTTTAAACCGAGTCAAAATAATAGATCTTGTCTAAATTATAAGATAAGAAAGTAAGATTGAAAAGATAATTTGATCTTGAATTTTTTGCCTTAGATTTATGCACTTCACACTTACACAATTTTTGGGATTCAAACAAAGACTGAAATGCCATAAATATATATATATATATACAAAAAAAAATTGATGATAAAAACTACTTATTGAAGTTGGGTAATTGTGCCTCAGGAAGCATGATTATTCATACCAAAATGGTGGACAAAAACAAAATAATCCTCTTTAGTTTTGTGGCCTTGTTTACTCGAGTCCTTAAGTCCGAGGGATGTTTTCTCATCTGGTGTCCTAAGACCATCTGGTTTGGGAGTCACCGACTAAAGGCTCACTACCCGGGTAAAATAAGAAAGCCTAAGAAAACTAAGGGAAGAAAAAAAAAGAAAGGGGAAAATATATATATAATAAAATAGCATGAAAGTTAGAGTCGATATCCCAAAAACCTTCACTAAGTACATATTTTTCTAAGAATTTTATGAAAGATCAAAGAGTCAATTCAATTTTAAATTCTTACATTTAATTTATAACAAGATTTTTTGCATTTTGACTTAGTTTAAGAAAGAACAATTTCTGGTTAACCTATAACCTTAGATCACTTATATTTTCGTAAAAATATTTCAACACTTTTCTCTATTTCAAAATTTGTTTTCAAAATACTAACACTTGATTTCTTTCTTTATGGATTTTGTGGGTGTAATCCGCTGAAAACCCTCAGGAGACAAAACTCCTCCTCTAGGGGAAACTTAGAGGTTTAACGGCTTGTTGCACATGCTCAGTGCAATCGCCTCACCTGCGAAAGTGGTGTAATAATTTCTTATTTTTGTTTTGCTCGGGACGAGCAAAAAGATAAGTGTGGGGGTATGATTAGTATCTAACTTTGCATAATTTATACCACATCTTCACATTTATTTCATATTAAATTCTGCTAATAATCCCTTACTTGCTTCATTCTAGGTCCATGGTATGCAATGGAGAAGAAGACCCTAAATCACCATTTAATGGTGATTAAAAGCCTATTAAAGATAGCCATTGACCTAGAGAGGTGATTCTGTACAAACCAGGGGCTGAAAAGACAAAACCGGGCACCAGAACTGATAGGGGACAGAAAGGACCGCGCGCGGCTCGAAGCGCCGCGCGCGCGACGCCAGGATGGTCGCGGAAACGCGGACTGCGCCTCGTTTCCCCAGCCATACGGTCGCGGCGCGCGCGCCGCTTCGGGCCAGGGTTTGTCCCCTGGCCCCCTGTTCCCTTGGCGCCTATAAATACCCCCTGGGGTTCCTGCATTGAAGATATGCAGAGTTAGGGATAGTTTTTCATTCCATTTTGTAGTTTAGTTTAGGTTAGGTTAGTTCTTCTTCCCCCATTGTATTTTCTATCTTGTTTTAGATCTTGTATTAGAAGGAAAAGTGAGACATGAGTGGAATGCAAGAGTGCTTGTAATAGAAGGTGACAAGCTATGAAAGGTGCTCTCTTTACCTCTCTTTGTTTTCTATCTAACTTCTTTTACATGTTTAGTTAGTCTTTTCTCTCATGGCACTAACTACTAACCACCAACTATTCTAACTTCTTTTATGATAATCCACATGAATCTAATAGCCTCGTTTTGGCCTTGCTCTTGCAAGAGCCATTGATGGCTCATGATGATGGATCTAACTCTAACTTCCTAACCACTAACAAGCTTACATTACTTTATTTCATGCTTGCTCTTATCGGGTTTTGATGATTTAAGTGTAGCTTGTGTTTGTTTGTTGAGTTGGTTTGTGAAGAGTTACATATGGGTCATGCTTTGTAAAGCTCTTGAACCAAGGACTAGTGATTGCCAAGGATACATGTGAGGCAACTATCACTAAGAGGTTAGCATGTTGGTGGAGTCATTAGTAGTTAGTAGCCATGGGTTTTCTTTCTTTTTCACTTGTTTTAAAAATACAACAAAAATCACAAACATATTCTTTTCTATGTTTCCCACTTCTTTGTGTTTCACCGTACTTCTCTTTTCATTCTTTTCTTTCTTTTCTTTTCATTCTTTAAAACTTTTAAGAATCTTTAACAAACACGTGAATCAACCGGTAAAGCTTCTATCGCCTCCCGTCCTTGTGGATACGACCCGTATAGCCACTTCGCTACTACGGAAGAATCGCAAAAGCAGTAACTTCGACCCACACTCTATTTACTTATTCTTGTGCTTGCTTTTTGCCGATCACCAAGCCCTATAGTACACCCGCAGGTGAGAAGGACACTTGGTCCGATCTTACTTCCAAGGAAGTCGATGCAAATTCGAAGGCTTAAAATGCCTTGCTTTTAGCATTAAATGAGGATGACTTAACACGAGTTATCCATTGCAAATCCGCCTATGAGATTTGGCAACACTTATTGGTCACTCATGAGGGAACAACACAAGAGAGCTAAAATTGATCTCTTTCGTTCCCAATATGAAAGTTTTAGAATGCAAGAAAACGAATCTATTGATGATATGATTACTAAGTTCACTAAAGTCATAAATGCTCTTGCTTCTCTAGGTGATGAAATCAACAACGATAAAAAGGTGCGTAAGGTGATTCGTGCACTCCCTTCATCATGGAAAATCAAAGCTATCACCTTGAAGGAATTAAACGACAAAGACGAGATGGATCTCATCAGTCTTATTGGTAACCTTAAAGACTCATGAGATGGAGAAAAAGGCTAGAGAAGAAACGGCGCCTCAAAAGAAAATGTCTATTATTTTCAAGTCTACCTCCACCATCTACGATGATGAAGAAGATGAAGAAGAAGATGAAGAGCTATCTCTTCTTGTGAGAAATGTAAAAAGAATGTACCACAAGAAAAGGCTCAACCATAGAAGGCGATGAGAAGTGAAGGAGGAGAAGAAGATCATATGCTACAACTGTCGGAAACTTGGACACATCATGGCCGAATGTCCAGATTTCAAGAACAAGATATCTCTCCATGAAGCAAAAGAAGCCATTTGTAAAGAAGGCGTTCAAAGCCACTTGAGATTCGAAAAGTGAATCCGAAGATGAAGTTGACATGGCTAACATGTGTTTCATGACAAACACACCTAAGGTAACTTCTGAACTATCTAATGATGATATTGAAATAAGTAAAGAAGAGTTATTACAAGTTTTCGTTGAACTTTCAGAAAATTATGATTCTAAGAAGAAAAATTGTTTAAAATTAAAAAAGGAAAATGAAATGCTTAACAACTAAATTGCTATTTTTACAAAAGAAAAAGATGAATTATCTTCCACTATTATTTTAACACAAAGAGATTTTGATGCCTATAGAGTTGCATGCAAAGCTAAATATCCTAAAATTGATGAAAATAAGATTTCTATGTTAAAAACTAAAATAAATGATTTGAAAAATGTTTTAAAAGAATGTGCATTTAACAATACTAAACTAGAAGAAATGTTGTCAAAGAAACACATGCATACTTCACATGTTCAACATGATAAACCATCACATGCTAAAACTCCACATGTTCATCATGCCAACACATCACATGTCAATCATGATAAAACACTACATGTTCACAAATCACATGTTCATAAACCACATGCTCATTATGCTTATAAATGTACTTATTGTGGCCAAAATGGTCATTTAGCCAAATTTTGTTATGATCATATAAATAGCATGAATAATCATGTTTGGATTCGAAATACTAACGTATTATGACCCAAGAAAATATGAGTACAAAAATCAACCATTCAATTATTTGATATAGGTACACACCAAGACTCTAAGATATAGAGAGCGGTGGTACCTTGATAGTGGTTGCTCAAGGCATATGACATAGGACATCAGCAATTTTGCAACCCTATTGAGGTATGTTGAAGGTGGCACCGTCACCTTCAGAGATGACTCGAAGGGCCCCATCATCGGTATAAGTAACATCAAGATTGGTACATCTCCTTTAATTGAAAATGTAGTTCTTGTTGATGGGCTTAAACATAATTTACTTAAAATTAACCAACTATGTGATCGTGGTCTCAAAGTTATTTTTGATGAATCTTCTTGCAATATTTATGATTGTAAAACCAATGAATGTATTCTCACTGGATTTCGTGAAAATAAAGTCTACATTATTGATATGCTTAATTTGGATTGCACTCCAAAATGTTTAAATGCTTTTGATGAGAATTCATGGTTATGATATAGAAGATTAGGCCATGCTTATTTTGATCATCTTTCTAGAATCAATTCTACGGAATCGGTGAAGGGTATTCCTTATTTGAAGTTTGAAAAGGACCGCATTTGTGGTGCGTGTCAACTTGGGAAACAAACTAAGTCCTCTTTCAAACCAATCAAGGATATCATGACATTTAGGCCATTAGAATTGATCCACATGGGTCTATTTGGACCAACTAAAACTAAAACTTTAAATGGAAATAGATATGTTTTTATTTTAGTCGATGATTTCTCTCGTTGCACATGGATTTTCTTTTTGGACCATAAAGATCAAACTTTTTCGTATCTTAAGATTTTTTAAAAAAAGGCTGAAAAAGAAAAAGGATTTTCGATTTTACACATAAGAAGTGATAGAGGTGGTGAGTTTGTTAACCAATTCTTTATGACTTATTGCGATGATAATGAAATTAAACATGAAATGTCATGTCCTAGAACTCCACAACAAAATTGAGTTATTGAACGGAAGAATAGAACTCTTCAAGAAATGATTAGGACAATGATAAGTGAATAAGAGCTCCCTCAATACTTATGGGCCGAGACCGTAAACACCGCATGCTATATATCGAACCGAATTTATTTTTGTAAAAATACTTCCAAAACTTCCTTTGAAATCTATCATTTGAGAAAACCAAATATTTCGTATTTTAAAGTTTTTGGATGCAAATGTTTTGTTTTGAACACCAAAGATAATTTGGGCAAATTTGATGCTAAGGCTTCTGAAGCAATTTTTGTTGGCTATTTTAATACTAGCAAAGCATATAGAGTGCTTAGTAAATCATCTCTAACAATTGAAGAATCTATGCATGTTAAGTTTGAGGAATCTAATGCATTTGTTAAGAATGTTATAGAGGTTGATTCTTAAGGAGAAGACATAGAGAAAATATTCTTAAAGGACTCACCCATCTAAGAAGACAAGTAAGAACCAAATGGCGAAGTTCAAAATGATGAAGTGGAACCATCACAACCACTTCCTAAAGATTAAACATATGCTACAAATCATCCCAAAGATCTCATCATAGGTGATGTATCAAAGGGGGTAACCACTCGCTCCAAACTCCATGATTTGTGTGGGCATTATGCATTCATATCTCATCTTGAACCCAAAAATATCCTCGAAACTGAGGGTGACTCATATTGGTTGCTTGCTATGCAAGAAGAGCTAAATCAATTTGAGCGCAACTAAGTTTGGCATCTTGTTCCTAGACCCCATGATAGACCAATTATTGGTACTAAGTGGATTTTTAGGAACAAGTTGGATGAGTCAGGAAATGTTGTTAGGAATAAAGCTAGGTTAGTGGCCCAAGGTTACACCCAAGTTGAAGGAATCGACTTTGAGAATACCTTTGCACCCGTTGCATGGCTAGAAGCCATACGGATCACACTAGCATATGCATCCTATAAAAATTTCAAACTTTTTCAAATGGATGTAAAAAGTGCATTTATAAATAGTTTTATTGACGAGGAAGTATATGTTGAACACCCCCCGGTTTTGTTGATCATATCCATCCAAATTTTATTTTCAAACTAGATAAAGCATTGTATGGTTTAAAATAAACTCCAAGAGATTGGCATGAAAGACTTTCTACTTTCCTTCTATCAAATGATTTTATTAAGGGCAAAGTAGACACCACATTATTTACTAAACATGTTGGTAGTGACATTCTTATTGTACAAATTTATGTTGATGATATAATCTTTGATTCTTCTAATGAATTACTTTGCAAAGAGTTTGAATCATGTATGCAGTATGAATTTGAGATATCTATGATGGGTGAATTGAACTATTTTATTGGGCTCTAAATCAAGCAAAGGAGTGATGGGATCTTCATAAGTCAAGTCAAGTACACTAAGAAACTCATCAAGAAATTTGAACTTGAAGACCCAAAAACTTGTAACATTCCCATGGCTATCACTACCAAGCTTGACAAGGATGACCAAGGTAAGAGTGTAGACATAAAATTATATAAAAGCATGATTGGTAGTTTGTTGTATTTAACGGCTAGTAGGCCGGATATTATGTTTAGTATGTGTCTTTGTGTTAGATTCCAATCTTGTCCTAAAGAATCCCACTTGATTGCGGTAAAACGCATTATTTGATACCTTAAGGGCACTATTGGAATGGGTCTATGGTATCTAAAGACCGGACAATTCTCAATGACGAATTTTTCGGACGCCGACTATGCGGGTTGTAGAGTGGATAGGAAGAGTACTAGTGGAACATGTCAATTTCTCGGTAATTATCTTGTTTCATGGTCTTCCAAGAAAAAATTCGGTAGCCCTCTCAACCGTCGAGGCGAAGTATGTTGTGGCTGGGGTATGTTGTGCTCAAGTCCTTTGGATGAAACATACTCTCCTGATTATGATTTGCATTATGATCATATTAAAATATTTTGTGATAATACTAGTACAATTCATATGACTAAAAATGCAAATCAACATAGTAAGACCAAGTACATAGAGATTAGATATCACTTTCTTAGAGATCATTTTGAGAAAGGTGATATTGATATTGATTATGTTTCTACTGATTTTTAACTTGCCGATATTTTCACTAAACTACTTGATTTAATAGATTTTTCCTTTATATGTGGTGAACTCAATGTTTGTGTTATTGACTAAAGAGTTTTCATACTAATATATCCCTTTTTAATGTATGACAAAAAGGGGGAGAAATATGCTTGTCATTATATGTGTGTTTGTGTTTTGTTCTCAAATAATAAGTTTGTTTTATATCAAAGAATATGTTTTCATGTTTATTCTTTCATTATGGTTTTATGTTTTAGTATAGTATACTTGTTTAGTATAGCATTATTTGAGGGGGAGTTTTTACCTCCCTTTTATATCTTGTGTTATGCTTTATATGTTTTGTCATCATCAAAAAGGGAGAGATTATTGGCCCAAAGGTTACAATCCTCGGGTTATATGTTTTGATGATAACAAATCATATAAAAGCTATTAAGAATGAATTTCAGGTTGATGCAGGTATTGATAGCTCAAGAGTTCTCAAGCATGTTACAAGGTTGATGGCTCAAGAGGACTCACTCATAGGATAAGAAACTTTAGCTTATTTTACGCTTAGTAACGTGGTTCAGAGACGCCTACCTGTGGATCATTGTGTTATTAGTTTGTTAAAGAATAGTATATAGTATTGAAGCTCAAATACCCTACACACAAAATTGCACGTGTTTTCAAAAGATTATTTTTGACTCTTGATAAAATACTTTAAGTCCTATTTCAGTATATACATACTTAGCTTATTGTATTTTATAAAGCCTTTACAAAAATCCTTTGAAAATAACATATCTTCAAATCTGATTTCTAACCTGTTTTCTACTTATGACCTATTGCGGTCGACCGGGCAGTTGACCGGCTCTGTTACAGGTCAGAACAGTCGAACGCGCTGTCGACCGCAGTCCTGATCTATGGGATGTGCATGTGTGCACGTTCCCCGGTCGACCGGACCCCCATTACGGTGGACCGAGCGGTCGACCGACTAACAGACCCAAACTCTCAGTTTGGGCCGGTCGACCGGGTGGTCGACTAGAGTCAGCCAACGGTCATAATATTTGAAAACTGGTCGACTGGCCGGTCGACTGTGCTCTGCATTTCTGGCCAAACGGCTAATTTTTTAAACCTGTTTTAAAACGTCGTTTTTATTTAAAACGTGAATTAGGCTGGATTTTGGTCAAATTATACTTGCTTAGTCCAAATAGATGTTTACCCTTTAATCCTACGTAAATCCTATATATATAGCTGGTTGGGGTTGAGGTGAAACGTAACAACTATTACAAAGTTTTCAAAGTTTGAGTATTCTTGAATGAAGTGTTTACTCACAGTTTTTTGTGCTCTAAATCTCTGTTTTATTTCTAAAGTTTTTGAATCAAATCTCTCTTATATTTTATTTTATTTTCACTTACAAACCTTGAGCTTCAATCCTACATATTATTCTCTAAGGTTTTGTAAAGAAAAGTTTTTCAAAAGAAAGTTTGTGGTCTTTTGATCACTAAGTGATTATTATGCTTGTGGGTACACTACCTCTGGAATAGAGGAGTATGATTGAGGAGTTGGGTACTCCCTAATAATTGTAATCCTTTGTGAAAATTCTAGTGGATCAGAAATCCTTCTAGGTGAAGGCGGGGACGTAGAGCTGGGTGCTCGAACCTTAAAACTAATCTCTATGTTTGCGATTGATTTACTTGTGTCTTTTACTTTCTATTCATTCATTCTTATATTGTCGATCTATACTCTTACAATAAGATTGTATTGCGCACCTCAAACTCTTATTTAGAGGAATCACGAGGAAGAAGTTCAGAGCCCTTTACGGGGTATACGGCTTCTAATCTTGCTTTAAGTGATCGTTGTATCATCTCATTTTTAATTTGTGCATTGATTAGCATTACACCTATTCACCCCCCCTCTAGGTGTGATTTCTGCCTTACATGTATTATTGGCCATCACTAGTTCTTAGTTCAAGAGCTTTATAAAGATGGCTCATATGTTAACTTTCACATCCAAATTCAACCAACAAGTATAAGTTACACTTAAATCATCAAAACTCAATAAGAGCAAGTATGAAATAAAGTAATGTTAGCTTGTTAGAGATTTAGATGTTAGAGTGTTAGATCCATCATCATGAGCCATCAATGGCTCTTGCAAGAGCAAGGCCAAGTAGAGGCTATTAAATTCATGTGGATTATCAAATAAGAAGTTAGACTAGTTAGTGCTTAGAAGTTAGTTGCCATGAGAGAAAAATTAGCTACACATGTAAAAGGGATTAGAGAGAAGAAAACAAAGATAAAGTTAAGAGAGCACCTTTCATAGATTGTCACCTTCTATTTACAAGCACTCTTGCTTCCCAACATGTATCACTCTCTCTCCCTATCACAAGTTCTACAAGAAATAGAAAATACAAAGGAGGAAGAAGAAGAACACTAATTTAAACTATCCTAAACTATAAAATGGAGATGAAAACTACCCTAAACTCTGCATATCTCTGTTCTGAGAATTCCAAGGGGTATTTATAGGCACCAGGGGAAAGGGAGGCCTGAGGGCAAACCCTGGCCCAAAGTACGGGCGCGGCCGCACCCGTACGGCAGTGGAAACGCGGCACAAGCCGCGTTTTCGCAGCTCTTCTAGAGCCGCACGCGGCGTTGCGCGCTGTCCCGTCTGTCCCCTATCGGTTGCAGGTCCCAGTTTCTAGAAATTGGCTCTCGATTTTGATAACACAGCCCTCCAAAGTCAATGGCTATTCATGTAGGCTTTTAATCACTAATTAAATAGTGATTTAGGGTATTCTTCTTCATTTCATGCCATGAACGTAGAAACATGCAAGAGAGGTATAATTAGCAAAATTTAATATTAAATAAATGTGAAGATGTGGTATAAAATATACAGTTTTGGAGACTAATCAGTAAATTAGGGTTTGATTGAGATTCATGTGAGTAGGAGAGAGATTTTGTTGAGAGTGACACCATTGTAATTCTCTACCCTTTCTTT
This sequence comes from Agave tequilana, assembly GCA_038442645.1. NCBI lineage: Eukaryota > Viridiplantae > Streptophyta > Magnoliopsida > Asparagales > Asparagaceae > Agave > Agave tequilana. The sequence continues at coordinate 174,067 of JAVJIF010008423.1, forward strand.
CATCGTTTTTCTATTTAATCTAAAGTTTACATTTTATGCTCTTCTTCTTCTTTTTACTTTTCCTCTTTTTGTACTGGCTGCAATCCAGATGATTTTTTTAGCATCAGAATCACCGTGCTTTAGTGAGTGCCACCGATAGCTTATAACGATGGATTCCTCTGTATGTTTGTATCATTTCATTCTTGTATCATCTTTGGTTATGTAATGCTGACGAGGAACTAGATCTAATCTTATGGGTTATGCGTTGATTGCCTCTGAACTCAAGATAAGCCTTCGAAGATTAAGGTGAGTAATTGTCAAAAGAGGTAAGTATATATATATTTTTTTACTAGAAACACGTTCTCATTCTTTCAATTCTTTCTTTTGAACATTGTTTTCTTTTACTCAAAACACCACCATCCTATCTCTTCTTCTATCTTCTCATATTTCAATATTAACACTTTTCTTTTCTTTTCTCAAAACTACAAAGAACGATGTCTTAACCTATTTTTGTAAACTTAAAAAGAACTTATCAGCACGCTTTCATCGCAGTCCCTCCTTGTAGATCACGACCCGCATAGTTACTTGCTATAGCAGTAGAATTGAGAACCTAATACGTTTCTAAACTTTGTAGTTCTCTGTGCAAGTTTTTACTCAATCAGTCTTCAAAGAACAGATCTCCCGGTCTCTTTTATAGGGGCGCGCTATTCAGAATTCAATTGAGAAAGGTATCGGGTATAATTGTCTCACACCATCTCACCTGATCCATACTTGTGTCTACTTAACGACTAAAGAATGAACGAATGGGCTCCTTTAAATCTTGATTTCATCAATGGTCCTCATCACCTTAATGATTATCAACCCCCTCCCCTTCCTTGTAGCTTATATACTGATACGCCCATTCCTTTGTTGATGTCGTCGTCGTTGTTGTTGTCCTTTCCTCTGCCATGCTCCTTGTCATGCAGCTCTAGCAGGTTGCATTAAATTCACCGGCAACCTCGGGGAGCAAATCCGGGTTATGATCGGGACCATATCGGAAGGGAGAAGAAATTTTTGCGAGACGATATTCGAACCGGTGATCGTAAAGAGTATTGTGTTCTAACCGATTCAAGCCAACCTGTTGGACAAAAAGGGGAACCTCACAATCCTATAGTTAGAGATTATGGTAGCCAATATTTCTAAACGCCGCACATTGTGCTGTTCTAATTGTTGCAAACATATGTCTTGTCAACTTTCACTTTATTCTATATGTATTGAAAATTGAGTTAGAAAATAATTATTCCAAAATTATGTTTGGAAGCTTGTGTCAGAAAAACAATTATTGAAAATAAGTTATGGAGCAGTCAATAAATTTTTTTTTGAAAACTAAGCAGTGTGCAGTGTGAACTGTATCTTCTGAGAGGTCGACAACTGTATAAGGGCAATGATGCAAGCATAAACTCTATGAATAAATCCATAAACAGGAATAACATCCTACAACAACCACGAAAATAAAAACAAGAACCACAAAGAATTGCCAGTCATAGAGGCCGCGCACACAACGTTCAACATTAATCCAAACAGTTTCATCAGAGCTGATCGCATTTAGCAGGCATGAACGACAAGCTCTCTTTCTCAAGATCATACAATATCTGCATGTTCTGCTGCTGAAAGTTCCCAAATATCGACATCCCCGTCGACCCCATCACCGTAAGGCAAAGCAACCCCGTGCTCGAATCAACCACCATGTAATTCTCACCAGGCAAGTCAAGATCCGCACCCTCAAAATGAAATACAAGCTTGGGAACCTCGATGTCGGCCGAAGAATCCGCCGGCATCTTGTAGCAGAGGTCGAGGCCGACGTCCGACCCGTCGGCCACCTGCAGCTTAACCTGTGATAAAAACGCCTTTTTAAGCACCTTATATGCCGACACGTCCAAATACGTGATGGACGTGCCGGAATCGATGATCAGGCCGCCGGTCCCGTCGTCCTGCAGTGCGAACGCGGTGCTGGGGATTTTGAGCGGCGTCTTACCAACTGTTATCCCTTTCAGTGTGAGATAGTAGAAGGACGGCTGCAAACTGTTCTTTGTGAGAGGTGTGGTTTGGACCGCGCTTGACCCCTTCATTTCAGCAAGGGAACCAAAGAGGAGAGGGCTCTTCTTCGATGCTTCGTCGAGGGATGTGAGGCAATAGGAGAACTTCCCTGCCTTTATTTGGGATGTTAGAGACAACGGTCCTCTACCGAGCCCGACGAGACCTGCCCCTTGCGAGAATCCGTCGCCTTGGTTGGCGTCGCCGCAGCCAAAGCCAATGTGCGGGACTGAAACCGCGGTTTTGCTTGGACCGAAGGTGAAGGTCTCGCTCCCGAGAACCCCTTGCGTCGAAGAGGAGTCGCCGTAGGAGTAGAGGTACTCGCAGCTGCTGTCTTTGTTGCACTTGGAAGTAGGGAGGGCCGAGCAGAGGTCTCCGGAGCAGGGGAGCTTGGAGAATGTGGACGACTTCTTGGGGTCGAATATGGGAGACGGCTGGTCAAAGCACTCGACGCAGGGCTTGCACTGGGTCCATATAAGGTCGCTGCCGGTGTCGAGGATGGCCGAGAAAGGAACAGACGGCGTGCCTATGGCGAGATCCATGAGGAACTCGCCGTTTCCTGCGTGGACGGCGGCCGAACTAGCAGCAAGCTTTGATGCAGAAGGCCGTTGCACGCCGGTTAGTCTCGCCATACGGTGGTGGCTTCGCTTGGCCGCACGCTGGATGCGCTCGAACTTGGTGAAATTGCCCATTGAGTCCCTACGAGTAAGCTCCACTCGGAGCTCTCGAGGGGCAGAAGATGCCAGAGGGATGAGAACTAACAGAAAGGTGATCAGAAGCGGAGATGTAAGTGATTTCTCCATTGCCAGAGAGAGAGAGACGGTTCTGCAATGGGATCAGAATAATATGTAGCAAGCATAAGGGTTCATGCATTGATTCAACAGTTGAGACTTTGGAGGGGCATATATAATTGTTGCAAGGGAATTCAATGAGCTGTCAACATATGGAAGTGTCTATTTGGTCTCTATCTTCCATTGGAAAAGAGAAGACTCAATCTGATCTAATTTAGGTTTAGGTAGGTGTGTGTGAGAGAGAGAGAGAGAGAGAGAGAGAGAGAGAGAGAGAGATATTCGTTGAAATCATGAACTGTATGAAATTCTAGGAAATAGGAAGTTTAATTAAGATCTAATAAACAATAATTGTGGGTCTAGTCCAAAACTCATAACGTGGGGTCTGCTGGGTTGTTCAACAAGGTTTGATCATTAGCTAGAAAAATTAGAGAATAATAATCAATTAAAGAAACAAATAGGTATCAAGGTTTGGGGAGCTGCTTATCTAAAAAAACACAAGTCATCATCACTCAATATCAGAGGGAGAGGTTACAAAAAGGAAGACCTTTGTTTCAGTTGCAAGTTAGATCGCGTATATAAAATGATGAGAGGGATTAATGGGAGGTGAATGGTCACAATTTGGTTCGGATTTGGTAACAAGTTGCGTATGCTGGCTGCTTTTACTTTTGAAGAGTCAGCAACAACAACCACCCAAGATGGGAACATCCTACCTATTTTGAGCCATCACCAATGTTGGTTCCTATGTATTCGGAGAAACATCACTAATGCGGTTACATCTTTGTTATTGAATTGTGGGTTTCAATTTATTTTTAAAAAAGTTCAAATTGATCATTAGTTATTCAAGAAAAAAGGAAGGTAAACTAGCGTAACCATAAACGTGTGAGTTTGGATCATAATCATGTAGTATCTGAACCCGAACCTGACAAGGGATTCGCGTTCAGACTCGCGTTCACATCAAAATCTCCTTTTTTTATCAGGTTCGGATTGGATTCATATTTTAAATATATATGTGCAGATATATATTAAAAGTATTTTTTAAAGAGATAAATCAATTTTATTATATGAAGATCAAAAAATTACATACTTTGTTTTTATTTGTTATCATAACATTAAGTGAAATACATCATCATAAAAAACTTTATCAGGTAAGATTTATTCCATTTCGTGGATTTTTTTATCAGGTTTGGGTTTGATTATTAGATCTGAACCTTATAAATGTATAGTTGATCGAATCAAGTTATCGGGTTTTTGGTACCATTTACAGCCTAGGCAATGGCAGCAGCGGTCTGTGGGGAGAGGAGTAGAAAGTTGAGGATAGCGTTTTCTTAAAGAAGAAGAAACAGAACTATCGATAATTCTTTTGAGTTGTCGACAACTGTCGATAGTATGGCACACTGATACGTCTGCTGATGAAATGTGTTGTCGACAACAACACCCTGAGATATCGACAGTGTTTTACAGAGAGTTGGGATTTGTCAGAGTTGGGTCGGTTATCGATAGCCCCTTTAGTTAGGGTGTCGCCAGTTTATTGTTTTTGGGCTAATCCGAGTAGGTTTCTGAATTTGTTTCTGATCCAAATTCAGTTTTTTTTTTTTGTTTTCTTTTCTTAAGAGACTCCATGCCTATATATAAAAAGGGGTTCCCCTGCTATTGTATCATGTACTCAATTGACTTAATAAGATCTCTCTCCCCTTCTGCCTCGAGAAGGTAGGCAATTTATTGAATCTCATTAAATCTTGTGTTCTCGCTCTCTTTCTTTTATTTGCTTGTTCGTGCGATTGGTGACTATTCTCTAGTGTTATTGTTCTCTGGTGCTGGGATTCCAACAAGTAGTATCAGAGTTTTCTGGGTTGGATGGGGAGTTTCGTTCGTTGAAGCAAATCGCTTTGGAGACTGTTTTCAGTTTCGGTTGGAGGTAAAGATCTGATCTTTCCTTTTAGATTTTCTTTTACTAATCGTTTTCTACATAACTTTGAGGAATCTATTGAGGAGATGGCCGAAAGTAGACAATCATCGGTGAATTCATGAATCATCTCCTCACGAAGATTGATGTTGTGAAGTTTGACGGCACGAACAATTTTGAAATGTGAAGATTAATTAGTCAACAATTTTGTATCATCATATCCCATTTTCCTACTCCATTATGAATAAAATACTGCTTCTAAACCGTATTTTGGTCTATTTTGTAGATAATTAAGAATATAGGGGCAAAGTCGGAATAAGGGCCTAATTAAACCTAATTTTGTATAATTAAATCATATTTTTTGGAGATCAATTTGGAGAGCTTCTACAAGACATTGGATCCAGAAATTGGAGTTAAATCTGGAGCAATACGGGTCCGAATTACCAAAAACCAGATAAATTCAGAAGGTTCTCGCAGCTGGACGAAACAGCAAAGCAAAACTAGGGACCTAAGTCCGCAGCAATTGTCGCGGACCCGCGGTATGCCGCGGACTGTGCGTGGCTTCGCCTCATCATCCAGAGCTTTCTTATGCCTATAAATACAACATTTTGAGGGCCAAAACAAGGTTGGAGAGCTGTAGGTAGGATTTTCTCTTTTTCAGTGTAGTGTAGTGTAGTTCTTCTTCTTTTTTTTTGTATTTTATTTTCTCATTTAGATCAGGTATCAGGGCAGAGTTAATTCAGGAGAGAAAGAGAGAGATTGTGTAATAGAGTGACAATCTATGAAAGTTTTCTCCTTTCCTTCTATGGTTTCTTCTCTAACCTCTAATATGACTATTGTTGGCCCAAAGGCCCATCACTCTAGTTTTGATGATGATCAACTCATGAAGTTATATTTACTAATGATCTTGTGTTTAATTAGTGACAGATTCTTTATCAAGATCTTAGTAGGTGCATAGCTCAACAAAGGATAAAATGTCAAGATTTGGAGGTAGCACGGTGTGAACCAAGGAGCTTTTGGATCAAGCTTGGACCAAGTCAAGAAGGTGAGAAGACTTCAAGGGAAGACTTCAAGATCAAGACTTGTGTCTAGGTATAAGATTTTTATGTTTTAGATAAAATGTAAAGGATAGATAGTTGGTGGATTGCTCAAGTAGATATCACACACACACACTCTTGTTTACTTGTCTTTTCATAAAAGAATTTTCAGATTTAGAAAAGATTTTCATTTTGGAAAAACATAGTTTTGGTTTTTGGTATTCAAAGTTATATGTTTCAACCAAAACCTAATTTAGAGCTTAATATCAAAAATATAGATATTTCATCTTGATTGTGTAGTGGATCATATCCATACACACTATGCTTTAAAAGTATATCTTGTTTTTGTATTTGATGAAGATTTGGAAAAACATGTTTTGAAAAAATATTGTTTTGGAAAATACAGTTTTTATCTTGAGCCAAATATTTTCAAGTTACAAAAATAGTCCAATCTTTTATAACATGCCTTGATTTTGCGCAAGCATGTTTGTATATCAAAGTATATTGATAAAACTATTTTTGTAGATTTTTAAGTATTTTATGGGATTTTATATGAGCCAAAAAGACAAACTTTTTAATCCCAGAAAAACTGTTTCAGGCTTCAGCTAGTCGACTTATACTAGCTTATAAGTCGACTAACCCTGAAGTCGGTCGACCTGACCGGTCGACTGACGTGCACAAACGTGCACGCCTTTGTGTACTGGTGGACGGTCGACCGTGCCGGTCGACCGCTCCAGAGAGCAGTGCTCTCTGGAAAGTTCGGCCGACCGCACCGGTCGACCGTGGCTCCAACGGTCAGAAATCCGACCGTTGGCGGTCGACCGGGCCGGTCGACCGGCAGTTCTGATAGATCCCAACGGCTAGTTTTCTGGCAGCCTATAAATTGGGGGTCTTGTCATTGTTTTGATACAAGATTTTGGAGTCTCTTAGAGCCAGTTTTTCCCAGACTTTTTAAAGGGTTTTCTCCACAAAATAGAGAGCAAATATTTCCTATCTAAAGGGAAGTTTTATCAAGAGTGTTAAAAGAAAGTCTTTGAATTTTCCTCCATCTTTCACATCCTTGTTTTTCTCACACCACACTTGAGCATCCATTGATTATTCATCCTATAGGTGTGTTGTAGTGAGAGTGCTTTAGGTAATCAAAGTGTTGTGATCACCAAAGATCTTTTCTTTGTTCTTTGAGGAGACGGGCAAGTGTGCTCGTGGTGGTTTGAAGTTTGGTTGTGAACTCTTTGGTTCGAGGTGCGGCCTCGGCGAGCTAGTGAGCTTGCGGTGTGTACGGGACTAGGGAGTCCGAGGGCTTGTAGGTGTTGCGGCACCGAGGAGAGATCCATTGGGATCTTGCATAGTGGAAATCCTTCGTGTGTCGAAGGCGGGGATGTAGAGCAAGTGTGCTCGAACCTCGAAACATACCTTTGTGTTTGCGATTGCCATTTCTCTCTCTCTCCCTTATTTATATCTTGCATTCAATTATTGTCTATCTACATATGCTTGATATATTCATTTGTGCTTAATTGATATACTTGCGTGGGATTGTTGCTAACACTTGTATTCAACCAAGAGAGCCAACGCGGCACCTCAACCCATTCAAGGGGAATCTAGAGGAGTATGTCCAGAGCCCTTCACGGGGAATTCGGCAACACTCTTATATTATACATAGTGTTTAGTGTAAAAGTTTTAATTAGGTCATAATTGCTTTTAGCTTCCGCATTATTTGCATCATTCATCATTAAGTGACCATTAGATTAGCCATCACCTATTCACCCCCTCTAGGTGAACTTACAATTGGTATCAGAGCAGGTGCTCTTGATATTGGGTCTAACAACCTAGAGCTAAAGATCCTCATTTTTAGGCTAATCACAATATTTGTACACACACCATGGACTTCATGTCACCACCCACCTTTGACATTCTTAACATCCAAAATTGGAAGGTTAAGATGTCATTGTACCCAAAGCCTTAGGCATTCATGTATATCTTGCCACTACTAATAATGCATATTCTTTAGATGGTAAGAATTTTGAGGCTAATGAAAAAGCCCTTCATGCTATCAAGTCTACCCTAGATGATGTTTATTTATCTAGAGTTGCTAATATTGATTCGGCTTTTGTAGTATGGAACACCCTCACCTCCCTTGGTGAAAAGGATCTATACTATGCGGGGAGCGATTCGGACGTTGGAAGCAACATCTCCAACGTATGCTATATGGTCCAAGGGGATAACCCCCTTGAGGTAAACTCCGAATCCGATGATGAGGACATGTCATATGATGAGCTCACTTCATTTTGCCAAACAATTCTTGAAAAATATGACATGCTTGAAAAAGAAAATAACAATTTGAAAAAGAATTTTGATGCCATGCTTAATGAAAAAGATTCATTAGAAAATAAAATGGCATGCTTAGAAAAGGAAAACAAAGATTTGAAAAATGAGAATGTTTCCTTGCTTACAAAATTGAATGATTTATGTGAAGGGAACACTACTTTGAAAAATAAGATTGATTTGGTGGAAAAACAAAAAGAAGTTGTTTTTCAAGAAAATAAATCTTTGAAAAGAAACATTTGTGAAAAAGAAAAAGATTTTGTTTCACAAAAGAAAAAGAAAAATGATCATATATCTCATCATGCTTTACATGCCACCACTAATGAGATAAATATGTTGAAAAATAAAATAGATAGTTTGAGCTCTAATTTGAGCACATGTGCATTCAATCAAACTAAATTGGAGTCTTTGTTTTCAAAGAAACAAACTCCATCCATTCATGCACATCATCATGCTTATGTTGCACACCATGTTCATACACACTCACATAAGCATACTAAGGTGTACGTATGTACACATTGTGGCCGAAAAGGCCATTTAGCAAAGTTTTGTTATGATAATATTAATTCTCTAAATTTTGCTAATTATAAAAGATTTTGGGTTCCTTACAACAAGACTAACCCCCAAGGACCCAAGAAAATATGGGTACCAAAACCCCCACCATTTGCTTTTGATGTAGGTGAGGGCTCTCACAAGACGTGAGAAGATTGGTGCCTTGGTAGTGGATGCAATGGACTTGATGGACAAACATTTGGATGCATCGCTATCAAGGAGCTTTGGTGGCACAACCACTATGATTGGAGCTTTTGAGTTGGTAACACTCTCTAAACTCCTATTTTTATGTACATGCTTGTTCATTCATAATATTCATAGCATGTCATGTTATATGATTTATTATGCTTCATGTGGTATGAACTAGTTTAAATGTAGATTTTATCAAAACTTGCATGTATACATATACAAATAGTGAATTACATTTGATTCATATATCTCTTAGTAAGGTAACATCACATCTAATATGTCCTCAAATATCCAAATGAATTCTTGGCTGAACTATCACCGAATAAAGGAATATTAAGTCTGACAATTATCTAGATAAAATATAGATCTTAAATCAGAATCACGAACCAATCCAACAAAAGATCAATCTAGGATACGCTCCAAGTTTCTTTTCAATTAGTCTGAGTCCATAACAGTAATCATCTGTACATGAAATGATATAAGTCTAGTATCTTCATATCCGAATACAAGGCCATATACATCTGGTGCTCAAAAATGAACTAAACTAGCAAATCAATAAATCGAATCGAGTCACAATCCAAGGTGTTCCTATACAAGGCTTAAGCCAACAATGATGAACTATAGACACATGAAATGATACTGATACAAACTCATATTAATTACACAAATAAGGTGAACAATCACTAATGTTCATGAAGTAAAACAGGTAATCACACTAGTAAAATATATCAAATAGTCACATGAAATGATAAGAGAAAATACAAATACCTGTTTATAACGGTAAATAAGGAAAAAGATATAAGCAAACACTCACATAAAATAACATAGTTTTAGAATCAAATCGCTGTCTGGTCTTCACTGCACAAACCGGTACTGACCTACAGATCATCCCATAAATCGGTTTTCGAATCGCCACGGTATCCGGTCCAGAATGGGTACAAATCTGAATCTTTCATAATGGGTCCGATCTCACCAAACGAATCCGAAATGCTGTACTACACAACAAAACACACATGATGATATACAAACACATATGTACACATTATACAGGTATACACAAACATAATACATTATAATCATGCATACACACACATAATTATACACTTACATACGTACATACATACATACACCTATATACATACACATATATACACGTATATACGAGTATGTACATATATATATAAGTATACACACAAATACATATTATATACACACACACCCCCATACACACATCCATTCATAAATACATGCATACATAAACTCACGCACCCACACACAATTAAACATACTTCCACATTATTACATGTTTACCCCTACACATATTAATGCACTTATATTGGGCTGACTTATAGCGCGCCGACGGAGGTTCTGTCGGAGGGACGGAGGCCGCAGAGCAGGTCAATAGATAGAGGATCTCGCCCAGAAGGGCGCGGATGCGTTCGCGCTCACCGACGGCGATCAACGGCGACACACGGAGAGACGAAAGAAGTCATCCCACACATGAAAAATACATACATACACACATATTAACCCACACTCATGTATACACACTTACATACACAAAATGAGAGAAAACTTAACACACAAAAATAATCACACAGAGAAGGGGGGAGAGAGAGAGAGAAACTGAGAGACATTCATTCATGGGAGGAGGAGGCTCGAGTGGCGCAGATGGAGGCCGGGCGAACTCGCGAGGAAGGAGGAGGCTCACGGCTACATGACGAAGTTCGACATCAGAGATCGAACGGCGTGGCTGAGGATCTCCGATTGCCAGCCAAGGAGGCAAGACGCGGCGGGAGGGTTGCGAGATGAGGCCGGTGAGCGACAGATGGAGGAGGAGGCCGGGGTTATTGCTCTCGGGCATGAGGAACAGGAGGAGGTCGTGGAGGCTTGTGGGGGCGGCCAGGAGTAGTTTATTAAAGAGGGGATGTACACGGGGTTATGTACAGAGGTGGGGGGTGGCAGCGGCTCAGGACTGAGGGCAGTCACGACCAAAGGAGGTTGTCGCGGAGGTTATGCCTCGAAGTGATGCTAACGCAGGGGAGGTGGACAGCATGGGGAGGTCTACCGTGTGCTGGGTTCGGTCAGAGAATAGAGATGGAGGATTAGGGTGTTTATGCGGCTACTGTGGATGATGGGGGTGAAGCTCCGGGCTTGCGCTGGTGGTGCTACGCCCTTGGGTGGCACGCGGCAACAGAGAGGGGATGGAAAACCATGGCAGCGGAGGGGGTTTGGGGGTGTTGGCGGCTGCATCTAAAGAAGAAGGAGAATAATAAAGGTTAGGGTTAGAATTTGGATTATATATGGAATTAGGATTATGGGTAAACGGGTTAAATTTCGGGTTAACGGGTAGTAGATAGTGGGTTTGGGTCTAATGAGTATAGGATAAAGGTATTGGGCTAACGGGTAGGATTAGGAATCAATGAAAGAGGAACCATAATAACCTTAATAATAATAATATTAATGAAAGTAATTAGCCATAACCATAATAATAATAATTACTACCAAATAATAATATTATTAATTAACATTAACAATAACAATAATAATAATATTCACAATAACTAATATTAATAATGGTAAATAATAACAACAACAAAATTAACAATAAAATAATAATCACTAATAATAATTATAATTAACAACCATAAAACTATTAATACCTATAATGATAATTAACAATAATAATAAGAATAATAACAATAACCCTAATAATAATAAAATAATTAATAATGAAGTGATAATAGTAATATCTACTACCAATATATCAATCAATAATAATAATAATAATAATAGAAATAATAGTAATACGTAATTAAAAATATAGATATGAAATAATGGTAATAATATATAAAGCCAAATTGCCATTTACCATCTTAAAAATAGTTTGTATATTTAATAATAATAACTATAATTCAAGTTAATTAATAATAATAATAATCAGTAAATTAAATTAAATACTTTATAGAAAAATAAAAATACAATACTATTAACTAGAGATATTATATAGGTTGAAGGAGCTAAAGAAGGCAAAGGAAGATGTCTCCTTCTTGTGAGAGGCTATCGGTGAGAAGACAACGAAGATCAACTCGCTCCGGACGCAGCTAGATCAAAAGGTCATGGAGAAGCTCGAACTCCATGACAGGGTTCGGGAACTGGATATAAGCTCGGCCAACATCAACATGCGGCCGAAGACTTAAGAGCTGAGGTGGTGGACTTAAATGAGTGCAACCGGAGGTATTGGGAAGAACTCCAGGACCTGCGCTTCGAGTCACGGCGGAGGTGCACTCAAGGTGGCACAGGGAGTTCAAGGCGGAGGCAGTGATGTGAGCCGGCTCTATTGATTGTATTTATTGTGTAGCGTTGTATTGGAATTCTTGTATCCATTTATCAATAAGATGCTATTTGCGAACTGTTTTGTTCCTTGTTATTGTATCCTTCTTGAGATTTGACTAAGTGTTGCATTAGGACTCAGGTTTAGAGAGTTGTCGAGACCGTCATTAGAACGAGTGTTTGATTTAGGCTGCTAGGGCTGGAGGGGATGATGGGAGCTGTAGGCAGATGCTCTAATCCTGGGAGGAAGACAGAACCGAGCATGAAGCCCCTCCCAGTGCACCGGGGCAGTCGTAGTCCCGTGACTTGACCTTCGAGATCAAAGTCCTCAAAGAAGTAGTGAAGCCCCTCCCAATGTAACGGGATAGCCGCAGTCCCGTGACTCGACCTCCACAATAGAAGTCCTCAGAGCGAAGATGATCCAAGAGGATGCCTTCGAAGTCAAAGTCCTCGGGGAGATGGTGCCCCTAGAAGACACTTGAAACTCAATGATTGTCTGATTGTATTCTACCCGAGGGAGTGAGAGTTAACACTTCCCACCTAGGTGACTCTTTTCAGTGTCACTGCAGCGCCTTTAGTTATCATTGCGGATGAGTTCGTTGTGGGTTGTAAGAGTTAGCTGCTTGGAGTGCTTCCATCTTTCAAGATAGCCTCCGTGTAGGCTGAACTATCAGAGCCATTAACACTTCCAATTTCAAGAGAGTCTTTGTATAGGCTGAATCTTCAGATGAGAACCCAATATATGAGTGATCGTAGGTAGAGTTTGACCACTAAGAGTATTTTCATCTTTCAAGATGATGTCCATCGTGAGTCGTGTTTGACCGTTAAGAGCGTCTTCGTCTTTCAGGAGACGTCAAGTGGGTCAAGGGTGATCGTTAGTGTTTTCCATCAGATCGAAGGGGAAAACTTAAATTGAGTCGAAGAGATATTACAAATAAAAATAAGAAAAAATTATAAGAACTCTCTTTTAGGATTTCTGGGGAAGTGTGCCAGTAGGAGTCTGTCCACTTTATCCCTTTGACGATGCGAGCGATGAGTCATCGAGTCTTTTGCGGAAATTCCTTCTCCACCTGGTTCCGAAGATTTCTTGAGATTGGAAGATTAGGATATTAGAACTCTAGGATTATCTTTGACAGATAAGAGAAAGTATTCTCTGAATTCTTGAAAGTTAGAGAACAATTCTCTTCTTGATGCGCCTATAAATTGGCTATCGGCATCTCTCCCCCTTTTAATGGCTATTTATAAGTCTCACAGGGGTAACTGCCTCTAGAAATCAGTAAAGCTGAAAACATCCTTTATAATCTTGCAGGCAAAGCTACAACAGGCTCTCCGCGAGCCTAGATCGCTTCCTGCGAAGCTATAGCAGCCATTTTGGCTTGTTAGAGGAGCAAGATCCTCTTAAATGTCTCCAATTAATGGAGACATAATGGGGTATTATTGTTCACACTAATGTAGTGGGGGACTATCCCACTAATCCCGCTCAGGGAATGAAACGGTCAAAGTGACCTTGGACTAGCCTGCCACGAGGCTAACGCTCCAAGCGGAGCTAGCCTACTGCGCCGATAATGTTCCAAGCTTCTTAGCAAAGCTAGAAATTTAGCAGAGCTAGCCTGCTGCGAGGCTAAACTCCAAGCTTCTTTAGCAAAGCTACTGAGTTAGCAGAGCTAGCCTGCTGCGAGGCTAAACTCTAATGCTTCTGCGCGATCTTAGCCAGTTTGGCTTAAGTGAGCCAATTTGGCTGAGTCTAAATTGTCTGTTCAACTATCCGCGATCTGTCTTTTGAAAGTGTCGACAAGTTAGACGTCGTACGAATCAATTGAAGAGCTATCTGAGATTATGTCTTTTAAAAGTGTCAATAAAACCCTTTCAAAGTTTTTATAAATCCGTAATAGACTAGTTCGGATTTCAAAATATTTTGGGAGTTTAGAGTAGATTATAGGGTGGAATATATTTTCTTTCGAGTCATCTATGTTCATTAGCAAAAGATTTGACATTGAGGATTCTTGTTGATGATTCTAATAAGTGAAAACTATTCTTGAGTGTATTCATCCATGGTTCCAATATCGTCTTCTTTGCTATTCGGTTGTTCCTCAAAATCATAAAATAGCACATTCTTAGGTTGATTTTGTCCCTCCATTCTACGAGGTAGAGGGACAACAAAGTACAAAGACGATCTGGGAATCATGGATGTTCACGAATCTCAGGAATAGTCAACAACAATAATCCTCAATATCAAATCATTCGCTGATGAAATTAAAATGACTCAGTATATTCCATCTAAACTCTCAATAGAGGAATTTAATCAAACCAAGACAAAATTGAGTAATCTAAGAAATAAAAAAAATGCAATCTATTAAAAGATTGGGCAAATTATCATCATTAAAAAGAGAATACCCCAAATCAAAAGTGTAAACCATGACACCACAGCTTCAAACGTCAACTTTGTGGCCAACATATGGGTTCCCTGGCAAACCTACACATAAAATATTAGTTCCACAATTATGACACTCAAACATAAACCATTTTTCCCACAAAAAAAAAAAAAAATTATATGCAAGATTTTTCAGTTTGTTTGCACAAAGATTCTATCTCCAACTCAACATAATATGGAGTTCCACATTGAGTTTCGAGTAAATGCCCACCATGCATGGTGTTGCTAAAATCAATTATTTTAACCTTCCCTATGAATCCATCATTGAACTAGCTTCATATCTCTCGGTGAACTACTATCTTACAATGATAGTGTTTAACACCAAATATTTGTTTACAATAGAGGATACATATTCGTCAAAGTACAACAGAAATTAATTTAAAACAAATCAAAAAATTTCCAAATTTTCACATAAGTATTTTTTAAATAATAAAAAAAAAAAGTAAGAGCTGGTTTCAGTTTCTTTTATTTGAAAAAAAAATAAATAAATAAAGAAGTTATCCATTGAAAGCATAAATTTTCTCATAGATTTATTTCATAAACATAACAGCAACAAACCCTTTATCTGAAATTTCTCATCTCTGGAGTCAACAACACATAGGGTTAGATATAATTCACTACAAGAAAAATGGAATGAATAATTTGTCACTAAAAGTAACCTGAGTTGACAAAAACAGTGGACAATTATATTTGACGTCATTGCAGCTGGGTTTGCAAAAAAAGATGAAAGTAGAAACAGAAAGCACAAATTTGTTAGTGAAAGTGATAAATGTTATATAATGGATCAATAATTTCTTGATGCAGTTTCACCAGCGATCCACCAGCGATCGCTAAGAACTCCATAGTTGATATCATGGCCGAACTAGTGCGTATCCGAATGTCAGCTACAGTAGGCGAGTGTTCGTTAGTTCGTTGGAGAAGAAAGAGGAGAACCGCTGGATCATCTGAATTGTGAACCGTTGGATGTCTTTTCGAAAGAAAGGAAACGGGTTCGGGTGCGGGTCAATTCCATAGAGAAACCATTCACTCGTACCCAGTTCAAACTTGTTAAGTCGTGGCACTGTGGATCCGGGTCGGGTCATGACAATTCCGGATGCTTGTCATTTCAAATCTTCCCCAGATACCAACGGATATCTTTATCGTGCGCTCTACTGCACTGATGGCATATAAAGCCTCGGATGCTTCTGCTATTTCTTTTTATCCAATTTCAGACAAATTAACTCCTCTCGGAGCTTGCATGAGGGTCGGGCCTCACTTATTTCCCCTTATCACTCGAAATCCTAACCGCTGCCAACTCAATTTCGTGTTCGTTCTCCTTGTTTTCATAGGGATTATAGGTTGAGATGGCCGGAAGAGGGAGGCAACGCCACCACTCAGCAGCTGTCGTGGCGGAGGTTGCATTAATGGTATCAGAGCCGACATACACTGATGAACTCGAGGTCGGCAATAATCCTGGAGACGAGGACAGACCATCCGGATCGGCTACTCGTCATCGTGGTGAAGTTGGCCTTGATCCCAAGGGTAAATCTGATCCGCGAGGGTTGGCCGGCAA
Source organism: Agave tequilana (assembly GCA_038442645.1). Lineage (NCBI taxonomy): Eukaryota > Viridiplantae > Streptophyta > Magnoliopsida > Asparagales > Asparagaceae > Agave > Agave tequilana. The sequence goes on from JAVJIF010008423.1 coordinate 190,229, forward strand.
TGACCTGAACTCTCGAAAGGACAGACAATTTGATGGCCGTCTCCTGGACCTCGAGGAGGGAACGAACATCATGATTGCGACCTGGATGAAAGGGTGTCGATTAGATTGGAGAGGATTGATGATAGTCTCGACAAGATTGTGGCGAAGATGGAAAAAAACAATTGGATCTCTAATCTTCAATCTGTTGTGCGCCTATGACAACAACCAATAGAGAATCCCACAGATCTCCAAGCACAAAGAACACCCATCAAAACACAAGAAGAACACACAATTCGCAAACACACGATTTAACGAGGTTCGACTTCAATGCCTACGTCCTCGGGGCAATCCAATGGAGAGATTAATCACTAGGAAGATGTTTACAATAGCTATTAGCCTCTTTGAATGCAAGGGAGCTTTTGCTAATCCTTTTTCGCAGGCACACAACCCTACAAATCAACATTAGGTTTAAATACCCAGATTTGAGGAGCAGCAGATTTTCGCCCCAAACCCGACTGTCGGTCGACCGGCTGGTCGACCGACCTCCTCTACGGTCGACCGGTCGGCCGACCGAAAATACCAGAGAGTTTGGCACTTACAGTAAGAGTATTTCGGTCGACCGGCCGGTCGACCGCCTAAGACCCTGTGCATGCTATGCATGTCGGTCGACCGGACCGGTCAACCGACCTGCCTGATTTTCTGCTGCTGCTGCTATTTCCTGCTGCTGTCCCCTTTGCCTTCCGTCTTCGACTTCCCTGGCGATCTTCGACAACACTTGGCAATCCTGTCAGCTCCTGGTAATATCCTCTCTTTCCAACAATTCTCCACCTCGGTGAAGATTTCCAAATCTGAGCCGAACACCGACTCAATAGCGGCTGACCAACATGGTTGCCTACGTACCCCTGCCCAAGGGATCAAGCCGTCCGTAGTTCACCCAAATGAGCTTCAGCAAGCTCAAATCACCTGAAGGACATTGAGCAAATCTTTACAATGTGCAAACTTCACTCCCGACACCACCTTCGTAAGCATATCGGCCGGATTCTCCGAAGTGTGAATCTTCAACAAGTCGATGTCACCTTCCTCCAGAATCTCCCGAACGAAATGGTACCTGACATCAATATGCTTCGTCCTTGCATGATAGACCTGGTTCCTTGCCAAGTAGATGGCACTCATGCTGTCACAGTTTATCTTCAACATATCCTTTTCCACGCCCAAGTCATCAAGCAACCCCTGAAGCCAGATTGCCTCCTTCATGGCCTCTGTCATAGCCATATACTCAGCCTCTGTGGTCGGCAACGCGACTGTAGACTGAAGTGTGGAGCGCTAACTCACAGGTGCCTGTGAGAATGTGAAGACATATCCCGTCGTCGACCGGCGTTTGTCAAGGTCACCTGCATAGTCTGAATCCACATACCCTATGCACTCTTACTTTCCGGTGTTGTCCTTCTCAAATACTAGGCCTACATCAACTGTTTCCTTGATGTATCTCAGGATCCATTTCACAGCTTCCCAATGACCCTGTCCCGGATCATGCATATATCGACTCACCATGGAGACTGTCTGTGATAGATCTAGCCTCGTACACACCATAGCGTACATCAAGCTACCTACCGCACTGGATATGAAACGTGAGACATATACTCACGCTCTTGAACACTCCTTGGAGACATCTTTGCTGACAATTTGAAATGTGGCGCCATAGGTGTACTAACAGACTTAGTATCCTTGCTGATATTAAACCTCTGCAGTACCTTCTCCAAATAGCTCTTCTAAGTTAAACTTGCCCTGCCAGCTCTCCTGTCTCTAGTGATCTCCATGCCCAATACTTTCCTTGCTTCGCCCAGGTCCTTCATCTCAAACTCTGATGATAGAATTTTTCAGAGAATCAATAGCAGATCTCGACCTCGAAGCAATCAACATATCATCTACATAAAGAAGTAGATAGATATATTCACCTGATGGTAGCCTGTTGTAGTACACACATAGATCATAATGGCTACGTGTGTACTTCTTCCTCCTGATGAAGCTATCAAATCGCTTGTACCACTGTCTAGGAGACTGCTTCAATCCGTACAGCGACTTCTTTAGCTTGCATACTAACTCTTCCTTCCCTGCAGTTTTGTAACCTGTGGGCTGTGTCATATAGATCTCCTCCTCTAGATCGCCGTGGAGAAAGGCGGGTCTTTACATCAAGTTGGTCAAGGTCCAACTCATTTTGCGCAACCAGGGCCAATAGAATCCGAATTGACGAGTGTTTAACTACCGGGGAGAACACCTCATTATAGTCAATTCCTTCCCTCTGAGCGTAGCCTTTAGCCACCAACCTTGCCTTGTAGCGCACTGCATCTTCTGGAGAGATCCTTGCTTCTTAGCAAACACCCACTTGCATCCTATGGCCTTCTTCCCCTTGGGCAACTTGGTAAGTTCCCATGTGTCATTCTTGTAGAGAGATTGCATCTCTTCATTCATGGCCGCTTTCCACATCCTTGCTTCTGAACTGATCTCAGCTTCTTTGAAGGTAGATGGAATAGCCTCCTCGATAACTGGAAGTGCATACGCGACGACCATATCAGTGGTGAGCCAGCCAGGTCTCCTAGTGTTCCTTCGTGGTCTTTCAACTGCAGTAGGATCTGGAACAGTACCCATGACCTGCTCCTGACCCTCTTCAACATCTTCAGCATCTTCTTCAACTGCTCGATCACCACCCTGTGTCACCTCAGGAATGATCTGAACTGATACTGAATCCTCTAGAGATGGTGGAATTGCATCAATCTCCACCTGCTGCAATAGCTCCTTGGTCTTGCTGGTCTCCACCTGCTGAGAGACCGTAGGCTTCATCAAGGAAGCCTCATCGAACGTGACATCCCTGCTGAGTAAGAACTTGTTGTCAGTTTGGTCCCAAATCTTGAACCCCTTGGTTCCTCGCTTGAAGCCAACGAACACCCCTTTCTTTGCCCTTGGGTCCCACTTGTCTTCTCTGACATGGTAGTAGGCTGGACATCCGAAGACCGTAGCAAATCATAGTCCCCAGCAGCTTTTTCTGACCAAGCTTCAAGAGGAGTCTTCCCCCCTATTGCAGACGACGGCAACCTATTGATGAGGTGGCATGCATACGCCAAAGCTTCAGCCTAAAACTTCTTTGGCAGTCCTGCATTGGATAACATACACCGAACCTTCTCTAGCAAAGTTCGGTTCATCCTCTCAGCCACCCCATTTTATTGCGGAGTCTCTCTTACCGTGAAGTGTCTCTCTATGCCCTCATCAAGGCATAGCTGTAGGAAAAAAATCTGATTTGTACTCTCCTCCATTATCAGAATGGAGGACCTTGACCTTCCTTCCCGTGCTTCTCTCCAGATTAGCCTTCCACTTCACGAACAGTTCTAGGACTTCATCTTTGTGTCGCATAGTGTACACCCAACAACGCCTAGAATAGTCATCGATGAACGACACAAAATAGTGGTTACCTCCAATCGATGCAGTTGGTAAGTCCCCATACATCCGTGTGAACATAGTCAAGAATACCCTCTGTGCAGTGTGAAGCTGTGCCAAACTTCACCTTGGTTCTTGCCGATGATGCAATGTTTACAGAGATCCAACTTGCAGGTCTCGGCATCCTTCAGCAACCCTTTCCTCACAAGAGCTTGCAATGATTTCTCCCCTGCATGTCCCAGCCTCATGTGCCACAGCCGGGTTGAATCTTCCTTCTGACTGGTAGAAGCTGCCACCTGCCCTGTCACTGTACTACCCTTCAAGTAGTACAAGTTGTTCCGGCGATCGGCCTTCAACACCACCATCGAACCCTTTGTCATTTTAAGAACTCCTTCCTTAATAGACACTCCAAGGCCCAATGATTCCAAAGCTCCTACAGAGATCAAGTTCCTCTTCAGCTGAGGTACATATCTCACTTCTTTCAGCTCCCTCGCCATCCCATCAAACATCCTGATTGGAATAGGGCAACACCCTCCATGATACACGGATGATCATCGCCCATGACGACCGAACACCCCTCCAACTTCTCAAAACTGGTAAACCAGTCTCGATTAGGACATACATGATATATTGCACCAGTGTCCAAGATTCACTCGTTTTCACCCGAGTAGCCTATGATGGGAGTAGTAACTAAAAAAGAGAACACTGAAGAATCTGAATCTGATCCATCTGCCTGCGATTTTCTGCTTGCAGTTTTTATCACTTTTGCGAGATTTGCTTCAGACTTTGATTCTTTCTTCTTTCCCTTGAACTTTGGACAGTCCACCTTCCAGTGCCCAATCTCTTTGCAGAAAGCGCACTGATTTTTCTTAAGATCCCTAAAGCCCGGCCTAGACTTCGATCTTCCTCTAATCTCTTGCCCTTCCTCGATGAACCCCTGCCTCTTACTTCCAATGCTTCCGCCGATGAACTTGACTGGGAAGGATGTCTCTCCTTCTTCCTTTGTCTCATAACTCATCAGTGCAGATGACACCTCATGGTAGTCCAAAGTCTGCCTACTATTGATAAACGTCATAGTGAATGTCTCATACTCCTCCGGTGGGAGTGAGTTCAAGAGAATGACCGCCTTGTCTTCCTCTTCTACCACGACATCCACGTTTATCAGATCTGTAAGAAGCTTGTGTATCGGTTGATGTGCTCATTCACTGTGCTTCCCTTCTTCATTCGAAACTGATACAGCTTACTCTTAAGCTGCAACCTGGACTCTACACTCTTCGTCAGGTATTTCTTCTCAAGGTTTCCCACAGATGCTTCGCTGACGTCTCATGTTGCACAAGATATTTTATGTCTTGTGACAAGCATGAACGTATCAAGTCACATGCCGACATGTTCATCTTCGCCCACTCTTCATCAGTGGTTGTGCTCTTCTTCCTCTCCAATAGGAGAGTGTCTTCGAGGTCGATGCATTCAGCGCATGCATAACCTCACATCTCTACATACCAAAGTTATTAGTGCCATTGAACTGAACAACTTCAATCCTTGGGTGAGAGTTCATTGTTCTAACAGATGCAATTTTTTCTGCCATTGAGATTTTCCCTGATTCTCTATCTATGCGGAAGAACAACCAACTTGAAATAGATCTCTACTCAGATAAAAATAGGATTTTTACCTGTCCCTTGAAACCCTAGATCGAGTTTCTCACCGGATCTACTCCACCACAGATTCAACGAGCCCTCTTTGAGTTCTTCTGAGAACGACACAAGATCTCCATGAACACCAATACCTCCGATCTGAGATCGACACACGATCTCCACCGGATCCGATCTCGAGCCCTTCGAATCCTCAGAAATCCCAAGCGCAACCTGGAAGCTCTGATACCACTTGTTGTGCGCCGATGACAACAACCAATAGAGAATCCCACAGATCTCCAAGCACAAAGAACACCCAAAAAACACAAGAAGAACACAATTCGCAAACACACGATTTAACGAGGTTCGGCCTCAATGCCTACGTCCTCGGGGCAATCCAATGGAGAGATTAATCACTAGGAAGATGTTTACAATAGCTATTAGCCTCTTTGAATGCAAGAGAGTTTTTGCTAATCCTTTTTCGCAGGCACACAACCCTAAAAATCAACATTAGGTTTAAATACCCAGATTTGAGGAGCAGCAGATTTTCGCCCAAACCGACTGTCGGTCGACGGCTGGTCGACCGACCTCCTCTACGGTCGACCGTCGGCCAACCGAAAATACCAGAGAGTTTGGCACTTACAGTCAGGGTATTTCGGTCGGCCGGCCGGTCGACCGCCTAAGACCCTGTGCATGTCGGTCGACCGGTGCCTGCCTGATTTTCTGCTGCTGCTGCTATTTCCTGCTGCTGTCCCCTTTGCCTTCCGTCTTCGACTTCCCTGGCGATCTTCGATAACACTTGGCAATCCTGTCAGCTCCTTGGTAATATTCTCTCTTTCCAACACAATCAAGAGAGAAGCATATGGGGGAATTGAGGATGGCCATTTTGGGGAATCATCAAGGCCTAACCCTAAAACTGGGCTGCCCCAATTTGGGACTCTGAGGCAATCTGCAACTAATTCACTTTGAACAAAGGGACTCCGATGCAGCCAGACACTGGAGGGCGAACCCCCCACCAGTCAACTGAGGTAAATTCCCACTCAAAAATTCTAAGGTTGAAATTCCACTGTTTATTGGGAGTGGAGATATTCTTAATTGGCTTTATCAAGTAGAGCATTTGTTTACCATCTATCAGATTCCAATGGAGGAGAGGGTTGAATTCTGCATATTCTATTTCTCTAGGGGTGCTATGTTTTGGTGGAGATGGTTGCAAAAACAGAAGAGGGGACTGGTAACTTGATAGGAATTCTACAAAGAGATTATTACAATATGGACCTGATGAACTATACGACCCTCTTATTGCGTTAGCAAACTTGAAACAAGTAGGAACAGTTGCAGAGCATTATCAAGCTTTTATAAAGCTTGGCTACCTGGTGGAAGACACACAAAAAAACTTAGTCAGTTTGTTTTTATCAGGCTTAAGAGAGGACTTGAGGGCTTAAGAGAGGGCTTGAGAGTCAAGGTGAAATTAGATAAACCTCTCACCATGGTGTCTTCATATAGAAGTGCATGCCGTAGGGAGTCTATTGCATTGATCGACAAGAAAATGGGACAGATGCTGACTAGTTCTGCTACTCCAGTGCCACAAGCTAACTATACAGGAAAACCACTGCCTGTAACCTCAACTGAGAAAGGGGAGATTTGAATCCCAAGTTACCCATGAGGAGACTAACTCCTGCACAGGTAGAGGATTATAGGAAGAAAAGCTTGTGCTTCAAATGTGATGAGCCTTACACATTTGAGGAGACAGATGAGGGAGAAGAGTTTCTCCTGGAGCTAAAATGTGTGAAACAAAGGCAGGATCCAGAGAGGGCACTATCTCTCCAAAAATTATTAGACTCTTGGGCCTTGTTAACCGGAAGCCAGTAAGTCTGTTGTTGGATACAGGATCCATAATAATTTCATAGACCCGGAGTTGTACAAAGAACTGGATTGCAGATGTAACCTGAACCCTCATTCAAAGTGACTCAGTGCGAGGGGTGATTTCCTACACAGTGAGGGAGTATGCAAGTCCGTGCATGTCCAATGACAGGGCATAACCATTACCACTGACTTTCACATTTTGCCAATAGGGGGCTGCCAGATGATATTGGGGGTTGAGTGGCTACAGACCCTTGATGAGATAACATTCAATTTTCAGAGTCAATGTGTGAGGCTAGCTCAGGGGAACCAAACTTGGGAGTTCAAGGGAGGGGAAGCAAAGGCCAAGAAGATAGTACCAGCTGAGCTAATGGACAAAGCTATGTATCAAAGAGCCAAACGATGGGTGTTATATGTGCGTCATATGGAGGATAAGACCCTGGAACACTCCAAAACCTTTACCTTTACCCATTCTCAGATGAAGAATTTATATGAAGAATTCTCTAACAGTTTCAAGGAGGTGCCAGGGCTACCACCCAGAAGAGAACCCATAACCACCACATCGACTTGCTGCCAGGATCAGAACCAGCCAATCTCAGGCCATATAGGCATCCATGGGAGCAGAAGAATGCTATTGAGAAGATGATCCAAGAGATGTTGAATGTGAGAATTGACAGGAATAGCCAAAGCTCCTATGCTTCACCCATTGTCCTTGTGAAGAAGGTTGATGGCACGTGGAGACTTTGTGTAGACTACAGAGCTCTCAACCAGGGAACCATTAAAGATGAGTATCCTATACGACTCATAGATGAATTGTTGGATGAACTACAAGGGTCTACTGTTTTTTTCCTAAATTAGACTAGAGGAGTGGATATCACCAAATTAGGATGTGTGATGAAGATACACACAAAACTGCATTTAGAACACACTCTGGCTACTCTAATATTTAGTAATATCATTTGGGCTTACCAATGCACCGGCCACATTTCAAGCCCTAATGAATGAACTTTTTAGACCCTACCTTGGGAAATTTGTATTAATTTTCTTTGATGATATACTCATCTACAGTTCCACTTGGCAGGAGCACTTGAGGCATGTCAGACTGGTGTTCCAAGTTCTCAAGAAGAACCAGCTATTTGTTAAGGGAAGCAAATGCCAATTAGAAGTGTTAGAAGTCCATTACTTGGGTCACATTGTTACTCTTGAAGGAGCAGTTGTTGATAGGAAGAAAATTCAAGCTATCTTGGAGTGGCCAGTACCCAGGAATTTAAGAGCATTGAGAGGCTATCTTGGTCTCTGCAGATATTATAGAGATTCATCAGGGGATGTAGTACTATAGCCTCTCCTCTCATCAGACTCACAAAAAAAATGCCTTCAAATGGGATGAATCAGCTCAGGTTGCTTTGAGAATCTTAAGAGAGCCCTCACTACTCCTCTAGTCTTAGCATTGCCAGACTTTAACATTCCATTCAGCATAGAATGTGATGCGTCAGCTACAAGGATTGGGGTAGTTCTTATGCAAAACCACCATACAATCGCCTTCATCAGTCAGGAACTAAAGAATCCAAAGAAAAAGACTTCAACCTATGAGAGAGAGATGCTTGCTATCTTGCTGGCTATCAAAAAATGGAGATAAATAATTTCTCTTGGGGAAGAAGTTCATAATTAAGATGATTACAAGCCTCTTAAATAACTACTGGAGCAAGGACTTTAAACTGAAGCCCAGCATACATGGCTCCTAAATTGCACAGTTATAAGTTCAAGGAGAATACAAGAAAGGTAGGGAGAATGTATTGGCAGATGGTTTATTCAGGAGGAAGGAGGAGGGAGATAATATCCTGTCAGTTATATCTGCAACAAAACCAGTTGGATTGAAAAAGTTAAAAGTATGGTGCAGAATAAGGATTACTTTCAAATTTTGAACACAAAATGGGAAGCTAGACTGCTAGATCCTTTAAGGTACCAGAAGAAAGGTGGCATATTTTATTATAAGAACAGAATACTACTCAACCTTGCTTCCCCCCTCACTCAAGTGCTCATATCTGAGCATCATGATACCCCAATGTGGGCAATCAGGGTATGTTAAAACCCTACAGAGGTTAAAGAAGGTAGATTCTGGGCAAGGCATGAAAAAAATCAGGTCAGGCTGTACGTGAGGAAATGTGATGTATGTCAGAGATCAAAATATGAGAACATTCATCCCGCAGGCTTATTGCAACCCTTGCCCATTCCTAAACAGGTATGGGAGGATATCTTTATGGATTTCATTGAAGAATTGCTAGGAGTGGAGGGAAATCAACTATACTCATAGTGGTGGATAGACTCTCCAAATTTGCTCACTTCATTGCACTCTCACATCCATTCACTGCTAAAACAGCGGTCGCAACCTTCATAGATCAGATATGCAAATTATATGGCATGGCAAAAACCATTGTATCTGTCAGGGATGCACTATTTACTAGTCTTTTTGGAGAGAATTCTGGGACTTACAGGGGTCTAAACTCCAATTCAGTATTGCCTATCATCCACAATCTGATGGCCAGACTGAGGTGGTCAATAGGACCCTTGAAACTTATTTGAGATGTTTTTATGCTCATAAACCCCAGGATTTGACAAGATGGTTGCCATGGGCGCAATTCTAGTACAATATCAACTGGCTTTGCTCAACAAAGATCTCCCCATACCAAGCTTTATATGGCAGGTTACCCCCTTCTATATCCACTTGCATACCAAAAACGGCAAGATTACAATTAGTAGATGATGAATTGATGGAGAGGGATGTCGCACTGCAGCTGTTGAAGGACAATTTGTCAGGGCTTAGGAAAGAATGAAGAAATATGCTGATAGGCAAAGAACTGAGATGGTGTTTGTGAAGGGGATTTAGTTTAATAGAGATTACAAACCGTACAAGCAAACCTCAGTCGGGGGAGGAGGCCTCAGAAACTATCCCCACTGTTCTATGGACCCTACAAAATCTTGCAGAAGATAGGAGCAATTGCCTATAAACTTGAGCTGCCATCAGAGTCTAGAATCCACCTTGTGTTCCGTGTTTCATAGCTAAAGAAGAAGTTGGCAAAATCAGTACAGGTGCAACTTCAGGCACCAACTGACGCTGTTGAACAAATTCTAGAACCAGAACTCATTTTTGAGAGGAAAGCGGCAAGGCTGTGACTGAGGTCCTTGTCAAATTGAAGCAGCTGCCCGTAGAAGAAGCATCCTGAGACGATTACTGGATGCTCGCTAAGCGATTTCCCTACTTCGACCTGGAGACAAGGTCGATTTCAAGGAGGCAGACTTGATGCAGTCTCACCAGCGATCCTCCAGTGATCGCTAAGAACTCCAAAGTTGATATCATGGCCGAACTAGCACGTATCTGAACGTCAGCTAACAGTAAACACAAAACGTGAGTGTCCGTCAGTTAGTTCGTTGGAGAAGAAAGAGGAGAGTCGTTGGATCATCTGAATTGTGAACCGTTAATTTGTACCCAGTTCAAACTGCTGTGGATCCAGGTCAGGTCGCGACAACTGTGGCTGCTTCTCATTTCAAATCTACCCCAGATACCAAGGGATATCCTTTTCGTGGGCTCTACTGCACTAATGGATAAAACCTCACCTGCTTCTGCTATTTCTCTTTATCCAATTTCAAACAAATTAACTCCTCTCGGAGCTTGTACGAGGGTTGGGGCTCTCTGATTTCCCCTTATCAATCAAAACCCTAACCGCTGCCGACTCAATTCATGTTCTTTCTCCTTGTTTTCAAAGGGATTACAGGTTGAGATGGCCGGAAGAGAGCGGCAATGCCACCACTCAGCAGCTGCCGCAGCGGAGGTTGCATCATTTCTTCCCCCATTAACATTATATATGGCTCAACACTTAATGATGTTATCAATTAGCCATGATCTCATCTCGATCACAATTTGTTCCCATAAACATAATAAGTAATTTCAAACCAGATAGAGGAAAATAACATAAAACATGATTGAGAAAGATTTATCTGCCCGATACCAATAAGACGAAGATTCAGTGACATGCAGACGTCTTACAAAAATTTCTACGCCACAAAAAAGATAACATCATGTGGTGAACAATCTGTGATCTGTGGGATATATACCTCATCTACCTGTAATGTTAGCTTTCCCTATCCTATCAATTCTTCCTGTATGGTAATTCATGGACTACCCTCGACATGATCTCATTATTTTCCTCTATGAAGATGCACATAAAGCCACCCGTTCCACTGAGCTAGTTTCTTGCACTTGAAGGAGCGCGTGTACCAATATATGCGGGATTCGAGCATCTCAGACTTTGGGCTTGGACTCCAGAGATAAATAGAAGAAGAATCATTTCAAGCTGAGGTGCTAGCTGCTGTTGTGACTTGAAGATTCACATATTGTGAGAAGAGCACCCGAAACCTGTCAGTCAATAAATAACAGCACAGCCCCCTCGCCTAGCGTAGAGCACTCCAAACTGCCCCATCTCCTTCGCTGCATTTTGCATGGACATACTTTATTCTCTCTACCGAATTGCAAATCCCGCTGCAGCCCCAGTCAAAGGATGCTACGCAGACATTCCCTGCCTGGGCCTTCCATTCACAGTCTAAAAAGGGGAAAAGCAAGAAAACTGTTCATATTCAGGAATAAATAACGTTAACAATATATAATATCTTAGAGAAAAAGAAGGGAAGCAAACCAGGTGGAGTTCCGCAGCACATGCTGCGCTCATCAATGTGCTCAACATCTAGTCCAATGAACCAAGCACCCAGGGACACATCTTCATTAGCGTACTTGCGTAATATAGGCCTGCAGAACACCATAGGACCAGTGCAGTTATTTATGTACTTTTCTCCAACCTATCAGAGGATAATCGATAACGTTGCACGGTTAAGACTAGCTTACTGGTTGATGGAAATGTAGGTGGCAAGATCCTGGTGATAGCATATATCTGCCCTGTTGCATGACGAAAATACTTATTCCCGTCATCTCCAAATTTCCAGTATTCAGGTTCGTGATACTTTACATTCCTATTTAAATGGAAGAAGCATACAATTCAGAAAATTTCCTCATTCAGTAGGGATCTTCTCTGCCTACATAACACTACTGACATGAACAAGAAAACATCCAACACTTTTAAGAGAATTATAATTTACTTGTCAGAAAGAACGGGACCAGACTTCATGCAACCTATGTAGGCTCTTGGCTTTGATCTGTGTCGCAAAAGAGCTGTGGCTAGCACACCTGCATCACCGCCGCCGGTACCACAAATAACAAAAGGATTTACTCATGGAAATTCATTAATTACAACCCAAACAATGCATCATTCAAGTCTACCGTAAGGAAAGAGATAATGCAGACCTACCTAAATTGACATGAACATCATCATCCACCTTCACATAAAACTCGGCATCCCACATAGCAACTGCAGTGGAAAGAATATCTTTGTTTTCGCAGATAGTTCATGATATCCTTCAACATGATCCTGCATGACATGAAGCTCACTGAGACCAAGGATATGAGGTAACAGGATAAGAGAGGTCTGATAGGCTTTACCAGCCTAATAAAGTCATTATGCTGAGCCGCCTCTGAATCAATAGCATGATCTAAAATACTGTTGGATGTAGCGCTGCACAGAAACATTAATGATTAGCCTTCCAGTAACAGGTAAAACCATAGTTTGTCTAAATTAATCCCAAAAAAAGCTCAGAAGAGAAGTATAGGACTTTCAAGTGATATTCCTAGAAAACTGCTTGATAAAGAAATAAAATAAGTTTAAAAAAAAAAAGGTAAAGTAAGACACTATTAACATCGAACAAAGATTTCAATCCATCCAATGAAATCAATTAATCAAACAATACGGCAAGTGCAAATTCTTATGAATCGTTAAACTCACCGGCCTGAAAGAACAGAATAAAAGGTAATATTTCTCCTAACTACTTTTGGTGAGACGGTGAAAGAAGCTGCAGTTGTGGCTGCTGGATTTGTGAATTTTACACCTGAATTCTTCACGAACAGTTGCAAGCGGGAGGCATATCCAGAGAACAGAAGAGTAGCGGTGGTTCAAGCTACAGTTCAGGAGCCCAGAGACCTGTGCAGCGTGTTTGCTCCAGTTTGTCCAGCTGGATCTCTTTTCTTATACTGGACCTAATTCCAAAGTAACTAGCTCTCTGAAATACCAGATGAGCATCTCTATGAACTTTTTACGAAGATATTGAATACATCAATGTGCGGGTAGACCTGGCTGCAGTTCCGGAACCGCCAGTTCGCGGTTCCAGAGCCAGATGAACCAGAACCAGGACCGGGTCTATCCGGTCCCGGTCCCGGTTCCTGCTCCCCTTTTTTTCTTAAAAAGTTTATATTGTAATTTTTATATAAAAAATTTAAAAATAATTAAAAAATAAAAAACGAGCTTGAACTTAATCCTTACCATAATTAAGTTGCCTACATACATACCCCTCTTGGGGTTTAGAGGAATCAAGTCCACCAAGTACTCTTACCTCAATCCCCGTACCTTACCTCAATTTCTTCCTTTCGTTTCGCTGATCATCAGCTCCATATAGTCTTCATTTTCTTCCCGCACGATTTCATGTAAATCTTTTTTTACTTTTTTATAAAGCTTATGAACTGTGCGTGCGAGAGTGGACGTAGGCACTCTATTTGCTTGAGGATTTAAAGCATTTTCACAATAATTTATAATACATAATTTTTTACCGGAACTAAAAGACAAGTGTTCAATGGCAACCATTCATACTAATTCATTTCTATTTCTAACATCAGAGTAATGAAATACTTGAGGAGAGTTATTGGTAGCGTAACTTGATATTTAATATTGTGTTTTTGTAAGACTAGCTTCACAAGGATGTGCCTTCTCCAAATGCTTTTGATATGTGCCGTAGTCACCGGAAGCGGACCATTTATAAGTCTTTGAACGATGATTTCAATTTACTCTAACGATTCTGCCCGCTTCATTCCTCATTTTCGTAAAATGATGCACGAAAAGATCGAATTTTAATCTTTGGCTAGCGGGATGTATTTCTGGTTCCTCGTTGCCGGCGTACATCATTGAAGATGGTGTTGATTGCGTGAAATCAAAAATATCATCAGCGACGCCCTTGCCTCTGTGTATTGACGAACTTTCACTTGCCGTGGAGAGCAAAAAATTGGAGATAAGAGAAAACTTAGATTATGGAGAATTTTCTAGAGAAATTTTTAGAGAGATTTTGTAAAGAGATTTTTGTAGAGAATTTTGTAGAGAGATTTGTAGAGAATTTTGTAGAGAATTGAGAAGAGAATTGTGGTGTGGAAAATGAGAGAAGGTGGGGGGTATTTATAAATTACAATTTCAATTTAAAAAAATTTATTTAAAAAAATTTAAAAATATTCAAAACCCCCAACGGTCCAAAATGCTGCAGCCAGCTAGCCTGCCCTTGGCAGGCCCAACGGTTCAAAAATGGACCGTTGGGGCCCGGGTGCGTGGCCTTGGAGGCCCAGCCTCCAATAAGCCTCCGCCTCGCACGGTAAAAAAAATTGGGCCTCTTGGCCAAAGCCCAAAGGCCACACCGCCTGTCACGGTGCCGCCTACAGGGGCAGGCTTGGGGCCTTGGGCTTACAAATAAATAAATAAATAAATAAATCTGGTTTTGAAAACATTAAACTAGAACCGGACCGCTAGGGTGCCGGTTCCAGTTCGCTTCGATACGGCGGAACAGGCGGCCCAGTCGGTTCAACCAGCCACGGTTCCAAATCGAACAGTGGTCGGGTCTACGTGCGGGTTATATCAGTCTATGGTACCAGTATTTGTTATTTTATATGTGACGAGAGTAGGTATATTGATGGTCATGAGGATGTTGGTCGCAATGGTTAGTTCCTAGGCTCTGTGGAGAAGATTTTATAGTTATAGGATATTCTATATATGAGGGGAATACTCATGTCCAACTTGGGATATACATTGACTCTTTAACAATCTGTAATACTCCAAGTTAAAGTGAATAGTCCTACATGGGATATACCGGAAATAATAATTCCCACAAACTCAAGAATTAATTATACGCAGTATGTTTTAGGGAGAAACTGTGAAAAATATACTCAGGGCGTGACAACACTCATGTCTAGGGACCAAAACCATGCCTTGGCCAAAAGAAAAGGAAAGCATGGGACACCATACCACTCACTAAAGGGTGCAAATGGGTCGGATACGGAGCGGATCTAGGTATCTCATATACATTTTCATTTTCTTTATCAAATACAGATTCGGATACGGATATCTTAACCCACTAACCCTATTTGTAAAATACGAATTCAGAATCGAATCGGAGTCGGATGTTTGTTGAATAGTAGCCGGATATTAGCGAATATGAACAAGAAAAAAGTAGGGGGAAATGAGTTTACTCTTAATTTTAGTTCTTTTTTATGTAAAAAATGTTAAAAACTATACAAAAATCACATGGGCATATCTTTTATAACCAGAATATCACATCATTTGCTACTTGTATCTGAATTATATTTGTATCTAGATATATTCAGTAAATTCAAACATGTATTCGGATATGTTGGATATTTTTACCTTTATCATATTCATATTTATATTCTCAACGGGATCGGATACGGATATTCACATTCAAAAATCGAATATGAAATCAGATACGATGCGAATTATCCATATAGGTTTGGACCCCTTACACTCACTGTTTGAGGAAGCAAGATCAAAAGGAACAAATTTTGGTCCTAAATGGTCCGAATAAAATCATTGGTCAGTAGAAGACGTAAGATCAAAATGAAGAATGCAAGAACAGGATGATGGATTAAGCAGTCAATAAGATCACAAAGTCAGGATGTTTGCTTGCATATGAAACTGAGTACAACTGTACAATTTAAGAACTTAATTCATTTACTCTTTTTGTACAAATTTAAGAACTTAATTCATTTACTCTTTTTGAGCTTTTCATTCGACAAATGTAATATTAATGAGCCTCTAGGACAAAGAATGCAATACTGTAAGGTCCGACTTCACAGATTTCAGAACATGAAGTTCAACGAGATAGTGCTTTTTCAAGTCCCTCAAAATGGAAGCTCTTCCAACATATATGCCATATGGTTCCTTACTTCAATAGGGTGCAAATATCTAATTTCACCCTTTTAGATACTTTCTCTGGCTTATTGCCATAGTAAATAACAGTCAAAAATTTGTATATGCTTGAATCAGATGTACCATGGCTAATTATTCCTTAGAAGATTCTTTCATGGGATTTTCATGACACAAAAAAAACAAGAGAAAAAAATTATAATAGCATTGCAGCTACTTGAAAGAGTGTATCTTATTTCTATAATTCTTTACCCTGAAGCAGAAATCAAAACCACCATGCCAAAAACAGCTTCTTTTGCATAGTTGAAATTAAACCTTTCCTTATTAAAGGATGGCTAACTTCATAGTAGGAATCAATATAAGGTCCAGGTGGCGGATTGGAAAACTTTTCTTATCATTATCTCTTCTTCGTTCCCCCTTTTTCTCCTTTTGTTGTGTGTTTGTATACGGTCCCAGAACTGCTTTAGAGGGGGGCAATCAATGGAAAAGGGTCAAAAGGTACTTCTAATTTGATGAACACACATGTTGACAAGCATGGAACCACAAGAAGTTGATTATCCATTTGAGCATCTATTACATAAATTTTCTAATCAAAAAAGTAGGAAATTTGTATAAAGAGGAAAACAAAATTACTGCACGTGTAAGCATGGTGAACTCAGTGTAGTAGTGTGCTAGCCTTGTCATATTATCATGATCAATGAGTTATTCGATAGCATAGAGCAACTTTTGTAATCTTAGTTAAGGTTAGGGTCTTTTCTATTATTCTGTAGTGTCCAATTTCTATTACAACATGTATTATTTTTATGCTATAAATAAGGGCATTGCCTCTAATTGGGATGCATCATCTTCTCTCTATCTGAACAGTACCAATGCATAAGTTTGCATGACCAGGAGCCCATTTGCATATTTAGTCAAATTAAGGGTCTTTTATGTTATTGTTGGAGTTCTGTTAAGTATGACAGAGGAAGCCTCCAGAAATCCAAACCTAAAACAGTATGAGTCCAAACTCTTACCGACATAATCCTTGAGGTGAAACTAAATCCGTTAACCATATTAGAATATCATAAACTAAGACTGGAACAGATTAGCTATAGAAGCGACATATTGCAACAGGAGTAAAGCATCTCTACCCCTCCCCCCATACTACATACCTTAACCTTAAACTCAGTTTAGGACAGAGATGAACAGCAGAAGTACATAATATTATTAAGAGAAAAGCATTTCCCCTATTTACCAATAAATCAGTATAATCATTTAAGTTAGATGAATGTTCTAACCCTTTTAATGATTTTTAAATATTGGCCAACCAATGTTTTGGAAAATTTCTTTATAGACAACTCAAGACCTAATACTAAATTGATGACATCTTTTATAGAAATTTATAATTATTAGCATCCTGGACGTTTTTCCGTCCAAAATGTAAAACTTTCTTTTTATAAATGCATAGAATTGGAGAAGGTTATTCCTATTACACATTCTATAGGAACCTATTCTGCATTATCGGATTGTCATATATATAAATAAAATTAAGATCAAATGCATCAAGACTCCACCAGAAATAACTTCAGAATTATTAGCATAGGTTTAATGAATCAGTAACTTAGAACAGGACATGGTCCTTAGTAGAGAGAAATAGAGAAAAAGGTTCATGTAGTCAATCCCAACATTTCAGATAAAGGTGTCATGTAGTTGTTACAGGTTTGTAATAAATTTTGTTTCCAAACAGGTCAACTATATGATAGGTTGGTGTTTTAGTAAGATTCATGATTAAAGTAACAAGAGAATGTATAACTAGTGAGAAACCCAATTATAATGTAAAGTAAATTCCATCAGTCAACTCTCAGCAATGATACAAATCCTGTGATAAAGGTTTGAAAGGAAAATTTTCATGTCACTAACAGTTACTAGGGCAACTAAAAGTCAAACCCATATCAAACAAACAGTCAAACTCAGAGATATGGTCAGTGATATACTCTGAACTCACTAATTGTCATAATGATGTCTCCACAAAGAGCCAACCATGAATGGTACTCTAAGCACTACATTGAGGATACTGCTTCCAGTAATTTTCAGTTCAGGTACTCAGTTAACTATCAGAATGTTATGAGGTATAACAAAACAAATTACTTACAACACCAATACAGTAAAGCATGTCTTCTCAGCAAGAGAGAGCTAGCTCAGTGGATTGTGGAAAGTCAGGTATGTTCTGCATTTAACTAGGAGTTTGGATAATAGAGGCTGAGTATTAATATCGTGAATACTGGATCTCTTATACTGAATACATGCAGTGATAGAAGCTATTTAAGAATCAATGGTAAAAATAGAGTTGAATTCTCTGAAGTTGAATAAATGACCGATGATGGGGGCAAAAGGTATCCCATAAACTCAGGCAACTTATGTGGTACCTGTGGCCAATCATGAATCGGACCACAATTCCCTTCTCATGCTCTAAACGCTGGAGCTCCTCACCTAATTAGGAAAAAAAAAAAAAAAGAGGAAGAATAAGGTACCACATATCTATTTAAATAAGTTATTGAAAAATCATATGGAAACTACTAAAATAAACAGTGCCACAGCGGCTACATCGGCCTGAAAAATTTATCGGAGATGGGGATATATCGGGGATATTTTCAAAAATCGGATGTCAAAATCGGACTGTAATATACATATCTTCTTGTCTTAAATCGCATCTCAATAAGACAATATATGCATAAATTATATAAATCTACATAAAACATCATACTTATATGTTTAAGATATACTTAACTCGATAACTTGCATTAAGCCTATGAATCCATAATCACTATCTAAGTGTAGAATTTTCAAAAATACCACATTGCCACATCACTCGAATTACCCAAATACCTAACCTAGAAATTGGGTGTAAAACGCTATATCGGGTCAAAAATCGCCGAAATTGTGGCCGATATATCGGGTCCATGCCTATTTATCGGCGATTTTGGACGAAAAACGCTATATCGGTTTGGATGTGCCAAATCATTGCGGCTAGGTGTCGTAAATGCAATATCGGCGCAATATCGGGGTTATATCGGGGATATTTAGAACACTGAAAATAAATAGAGAGTTACTGCCAAATAAGATACTTTTGTATTGTAAAATAAGGTAATGAAATAATAAATTATGATTGTGAAACTGTTTGCCTAAACACAGACCTGCATGACTGCGTTCTAGTTAGAAGAAGATTTGAACCAAGCTCCTTGCCAAGCAAGGTAGACTCGGGCCTGTACTCTAAAGCCAATCTATAAAACAGGTAGTGTATGAGCCTGAGTGTTTCCCACTCGACAAGCCTATATATCACCATTAAAAATGGATTTGCAGTAGTTCGCATCATATACAAAACAATAATCCAAATTCCTTACATAGAAAGGGTCATTCAGCTACTCGAAAGTGAAGGATTTCTCTATTCCTCTTTTGCTTTTCATAGTTTAGTTTTTACCGCTTTCCTATGTTAGATTTACTGCTTCACCAAGTCATCCTATTTAGGTTTATTTTTGTTTTTGTTAGCATAATCTTGCTTAGTCTTAGGTCTCTTTCTTTCATCTCATCTTGCATATTTCATTAAAAAAAAACCCTGAAAAACCATGTTTCCGCTGCGGTTTAGGGGCAGGACTAATCAGTCCCGGTGGCTTCCCCACTGGTAAGTAATAGTTTAGTTATTTAGCTTTATATAATCTCTGGGATAGTTACTACACTGCGACCCCTTTTAACCCCCTCTTTGTTTGTTTGTTTTGTTTTGCAAGGTGAATCAGAGAGCATTTACGTCGAACAGGGAACCCACATTCTCCTTATTTTGTCTTACAAGATTCCGACCAAGTAAGATTGGTGATCGCGATCATCTACTTCACCATCCACGCGTCATCAACTTAGCAAGCAGCTTCTACCTATCATCAACCAAAGACTCCAAAAGAAAAGTTGGGGCAATATCCAATTCGGGTACAACACTTTCCTCTAGCTGTTGGCCAATATTTTATTCTTATAAAGAGACTTTAATTAAGAGAAACTTCCTATACTTGGAGCATAGAGACATTAAAACACTTGTTTATTAATTCCATTTGTGAAATCCATGCAGGATATCATTTCACGAGCAAAATCCTTCTGACTACTCTGACAGAGTTTTGGGGCCTTGGAGAACAAAATATATAAAGCAAGATGGTGGCTATATGTTTGGAACATTGGCTAGCGAGGAACTCTGGATGTTTCAAAATTTAAACATAATTACCCAAATACCATGGGAAGCATATTCACTAATATCAAATTTGGGGCAGATCGCAAATTGACAAAGGGCAAGCTTAGCTGCTTAAGTGACTATAATTTTTCCAAGGGTGATTAAACCATGTGGTATCCGTATTCCCAATTCATCTGATTTATTTTTGGAGGGTTCGATAGAGAGCTATTAATGGTTATTTGCCTATCTCTTGGTCTTTATATAATATTTATTATTAATTTTTCTAACTCATTATATTTCTATTGTGGATCTAAAAAGGAGGAGTATCAGTTTTTTAACAGTTGGAACTGTTAGCTTTGAAGTTTTTGAGTGTTAAGTGATGATTCTCTCAACCATTATATGGACTACGTTAAATTTTAATTTTTTTGGTACTTCAATCCCCAAATCTCCTTTGTATATCAATCATTAGCTTTGAAGTTTGTGAGTGTTAAGTGATGATTCTCTCAACCATTATATGGACCAAGTTTAATTTTAATTTTTTAGTACTTCAATCCCAAATCTCCTTAGTATATCAGTCATTATCTGCAAATATCCACGACATCAGATGGTTTCCGTTACTTGCAACTACAGGAAGCATATTAAAGCATAACATATATCAGTTTCTTTGCCCCAGTTTTGTTCCATAAAATAGGTATAGAAACCAAAGTTCAGGTGAGGGCAATGAAGCAGTGGTACGCTGTGTATTCATGAAGTGAAAAGGATCAGGTCAATAAAACCAAGAAAAATAGAGGAGAAGAAACAAAGGTAACTTAGCATGTGATCTGCTCTATAAATATTAACAATCACCGAAACTTCATGCACATTATATGCAACACATTCAAAATATTTGCCTTCAGCAAGAGACTGATAACAAGTATACTAGACAAGACAAAAGTAAGAAAAGAACAAGGTCGCTCAAAATCCAGTGAAAGAAAAAACACATTTGCATGTAAAGCACATACGACCTAATCACAAGTATATGTAAATGTCGAAATTCATTTTAATCACCATGTATATTATATGTTTGTGCACACTGAAGTGAGGCATTATGGTAATAGGCCAGCAATCTCTCACACACACTAAAATAATAAGACAAAGGATGTGTTCATCATTGGTGTGTCAATGCCTCGAAAGGCACATAACATAAGCTTGGGCAGTTGCCTACCTCACTATCCTTCTAAAATCAGTCTCTATTGACTTAGAAGTACTTCCAATCTAAATCTATAACCATTGTATATTCATAATGCCTGTAAATGTGACTTGTTTAACAAGTAATCAGGCGATGGGGGATCCCATGCCCCCCTTACCTTTTCACGATTGTTATGGAAACGTTGAAGTCTGATCTTGAAGAAAGTAAGAATCAAAAGGAAAAAATAAGAACATGAGAACTGGAGTCAATTTTGAGGTCTCACAAATTATTTTTGCGGATGATCTGCAGGTTTTCAGTAATGTCAATGAGGAGTCACATGAAGGAATTTGAATTAAACTTCTTATTCCGGCTTGTGAAAAGAGCTTATCTTTGGCTCGTTCTTGGGGTTTGATTTGCAAATCCCAAGCCTAGGGAAGGAGTAACTAGGCGGGGTCTTCGCTCCTGTCAACCGGTCTCCACTTGGCACCCGTTTTAGACGACGCTTTTGGAGCCAAAATGACTCCTCTCACGACTCACCTTCCCTTTGTCCTTATCCGAAGTAAATTTAAAACATCAAACATATCACTCTCATTCTCAAAAATTATTCTCCATTTTATGTTATTTCCTCCCATCTTATCTTTCTTTTTTCTTGCGAAGAACCACAATGAAACTTGTTCAATTGTGTAAAATATCGTACATTCCTGTTTAAACTTGCGAAAAAGTTACGATAGAAAATGTAAACAAAGGACTCAACATTCTCACCCCAACCCTAAAATAGAAAGAGGATGAAAAGGAAATGGGAAACATGACATACAAAGGCTTAAAATTAAGTCCAATGTACCAATAGTCTCGTTTATAGGTCTCAGAAGAATGGCAACTGCACCACAACACTAAACATCATAGTACTCTGCCTTTTGACTCACTCAAAGTCTCTGTCTCATAACATTTGCATGCTTTTGTTTGATTCATTGTTGTTGAAAGGGAAGATCCAATATTTTGTCCTCTGTGTTTGTATATTGTGAATTAATGGACCATGCGGCAAGCAAATGCATGTATCTTTAAGTTCATCACAACTTGAAACAGAGTGATTAATTAGTGATAATGACGACAACAACAACAACAAAGCTTTCAACCCAAAAATCATGGGGTCAGCTGCATGAATTCGTTTTCCCATTCAGCTTTGTTAAGGGTCACTCAGTTAACAGGGAATAAAGCATTGCTAAATCCTAGTTTCAGGGGTAAATAAAATTGTATCAAAATTAGTCTTACCTGCATAATACATTTTACAAATTCTCGCAGTACTTCTCAGTCTTTCAGAAGAAGGGAACGCAAACTTGATCAATGAGGAGGAACAACTAAAATGAAGATGCCAAACAATCAAAGATTTATATCCAACATGCAAAGTGCTAGATTGAGTATGCAAGTAGTAGGATGAAAACCTATGTAGCCATCATTTCCAACATCCATTAACCTAAATTTCCTTTTTACTGCTCGCAAGGATTAAAGTCAATACACGATAGAAACAGCATCTCCAGATGGTTCAAGAGTAGTGCTCTAGGGACCACGATCCCAGGATCGGTTGGAAAGACTCCGTACTAGAGCAATACAAAGTAGATCGTTCCTTAATTAGATTAATACAAGTGGATGACAAAGTAGCCAAGCACAGATTCGATCACGAAAGCATCAATTTTTGTGGGTTTCCACCAGACCCAGAGGGTGAAGGCGAGAACAGTTTTCCTCAAAGCATACCATACCAAGCAGAACTCCCCTTAAATGAACAGGAATTGACAAAGATGATGGTAGAAGTGATGTTGATTTCGACTCGAACCACATCAGAATAGTAGGACACCCCAGAATAAATAGGGATGTAAACAGTCGGATACTGAACGGATAATGGTGTTCCCATATCTGTTTCTATTTTCTAGTGACAGATACGGATACAAATATGGAAAGTGTTCGGATATTGACCTTATTATCCATATTTATCAAAAACGAATTCGGATCCTAATCAAATACGGATATTAACCGAATAGGCGAATAGTATTGAATATATCCAATAATTCATTAGAAAACAAGTTCAAATTTTAGTTTAGACATTTTATGTTAAAATAAAAACATATATATCTATTCGCATGGATTGTATACTAAATAAAACTTCAAAACACATGTACCAAGACAAATTTTTTGAATTTTCTAATATGTATTCAGTATTCAGATATCCATTCGGACATTTTGGATAGTTCATCACTATCCGTGTCTGTATCCATATTTTAAACGCAGGGGATATGGATATCCATATTTGACAAATTTCGAATATGAATTTGGGTTTGGAGCGGATTATTTATATCCTTTTACAGCCCTAAAAATAAGTGGGATAAGCCTCTTCTAGGGGCTCATGATGAGCAGATGAAAGGAAATACGAGGGGAGTGGTACAGAGGAGCGTCTAAGATAGACCATGGGTGGGACACGGCCTCTTAGTAGCTTCCACAGGCTATGTAACACGGACTTGGCTACTCCGACAAGGACACGATACGCGGATACGTGATAAATTCTTAAAATTACACATGATACGTGAGTCCGACATGCGTGTCGGATACGTTTCGGACATGACACGGCTCTTACCTTGGAGTGTCCAAGCTACATAGTCCACAGGAACAGCCGAATTTTTTAAGGGACCCACATAACTTTGATCCAGAAATTAGGATGCATAGAAACCGGATGTTTGATGAGCCATAATTGGAAAGATGAAGATTTGACCGTAAAGCCATGAGTATTGGCTCCACACCCAGCGTGGGAAGTCATCAATTGAGTTGACAATTGGAGTATTGCATAGTCGCAAGAGAGGGGAGCATGGCATGTCACAATAGTAATATCCCATTGATGATTTTCATTGATGGTTCGGCCCATAGACCAGGAGTAAGAGGTTGTCCAATCCACCGTCAGAGGGTAACAGATGAGCGGTGGTCCCCAAATCCATGAATCATGCCCAAAAACTAATTAGTGTCCCTAACCAATTCTCCAAATTAACTGTGACTAGAAAAAAAGAGTTGTAAGGTGTTCCGTGTAGGGGACATTGTACGGGGGTACCGAGTCGGAATAAGAGGGTAATCATATTTGCTCTGTATAATTTGGAGCCATGGACTGGAAGCCTCCACAAAGAGCTTTAGCAGTTGCTTGCATAATAGGGACACATGAAATTCAGCACTAAAACGGATATTAATCCTCTTAATTGGAACGGGGCACAGATCGCATACCACGTCACTATATGTAGATTGTGTGAGTCTCCTTATAAGAAATTCTGTGTAAGTTGTTCCAGCTGGTTAAAAAATCTCTGGGGCCAAGCCCTGTTCGGGAAAAAAAGTTTGGTTTGTTGGTTAAGACTGATTTCATGAGAGTAAGGGGCCAAACATACAAAGTCTTTTTAGTCTCCATCTAGAAAGTGATTGTCGAATCCCATCAAGACAAGACAAAAACCAGTGCATTTAAGGGCGTCGGTAACTGATTAGTGCCCTAAGG
Source organism: Agave tequilana (assembly GCA_038442645.1). Classification (NCBI taxonomy): domain Eukaryota; kingdom Viridiplantae; phylum Streptophyta; class Magnoliopsida; order Asparagales; family Asparagaceae; genus Agave; species Agave tequilana. Next base: position 215,070 of record JAVJIF010008423.1, read on the forward strand.
AAAACAAAACCATCATTGAAATTGAATATGGAAAAGAGTGTGAGAGAAGTTAGTGATTAACAAGATTAACAAGAGACAGAATGTCCAAGTTTGAATGGGCTCTTGTTTTGTTTATATTGATATATTGTCCCAAAAAGATGCAGTAGTTGTTCAAAATTAAGATTTCATTGGTCAATTTTTGTCTTGTTGGCTCTTCCTATGAGGAGGTATCGGCAAAATAGAAATAAGATAGGAATGGTCCAGATTTATGGAAATAAAACCAGAGAGTACCATACCAGACTTCTTGGTTAATCACAGTAGATAGAGCATTAGCATAGAAAATGAAATTATAGGGGTAGAGGGGATCGCTTTGACGAAGTCTGTTGTGAATAAGGATGGGTACAGAGTCACCACTGAGGGTAATGACATACAAGACATTAATGACCAGAGTCATGATCCAACCAATCCACTCAGGGGAGTAACCATGTTGCTTAAAGTGTTGCTCAATGAAATCCCACCGTAGTCCGTCATAAGCTTTTTCCCTATCTAGTTTCCCGATAAAAAAACAGGTTTCTCTTGCAGGCACTAAATTAAATTGAATGCCAGACCTCTTGAGCCATCATAAAGTATCCACAATGTCCCTCTTAAGAAGACACTTGAATGAGCACTATCAATTATTTTGCCAAGAATACGCCCTCATCTATTAACAAGTATGTGAGAGATTGATTTGAAGGTGGTATTACAAAGACTAATGAGGCGGAAGTCTGAAGTGAGGACCGGGTTTTCAAACTTTTGAATGAACACAATTTTGGTTGTGTTCCATTGACTGGGGAGTCAGCTCGTTTGGAGAAAATAGAAGATAGTTTGAATATCTTCTCCAATATGAAAACAAATCCCCTAGAAAAACTATGTGGTAAAGCTGTTAGGGCCTGAGCTTTGCTATGAGGGAGCTCAAAAACAACTCGGAGAATTTCCTCACAAGCAGGGGGTAACAAGATAGGCATTATCCGTAGCAAAAAGATGCATATCGAAGTATCTAGAATGGGGATAGGGCAAAAGAATTGTTCAAGAAACAAACTAAGAGGTAACACCAGCGATAGGAGAAATGATCTCCAAGCACGGCTAAGATGAGAACCATTAGAAAGATGGAGAATGTTAATTCCCTGACGGTGAGAACGACCACGGGCTATGTTATGAAAGAAACAAGTATTTTCATCTCCCGAATTTCATCCCAGAATGAGCAAAGAGTTGTAATCAGAGGTCATTAATAAGATGCTAGCAAGATTCTCATAAACCCTAGAAAGAGTATTAGATTTGTTGTTCCACGGGAAAAAGGGAGGCTAACAATTAATAATGGAGAAAGACTACAGTCACTGACAATATGTTGGAAATGGAGGTTGCCAGGACCCTTGTCCCAATCTTGCCCCTCTGATTTAACTTGGGGATGGAGGATGACACTAAAATCCCCGAGAGCTATCCAGGGAAAACCTAACTAATAAAGCCTAACTCACACCATAGTCAATGACAAAGTAAATAATCAGTGAACGCATATGCCAGAGAGATATTATTAAGATCTAGAAGTGAACCATGTAAGGCTTGATTACAAATAGAGTAGACTGAAATAAGCCTAAACTTTTCTTCACGAATACAATAATTCTACCAGAGAAGCTAATGGAAGCTACAGCATGCCAGAAGTAAAATAAAGCAAGATACTTAACCAGCTCAAAGTCAACTGGAATACTAATCTTAGTTTTAATAACATAAACAAATCAGGACTACAAATGTGAAGCAAATTGTCCAAAGCACGGAGCATAGCTTTATTTGCCCCGCCGACATTTCGAGATAGAAGTTCCGTTTGGGTGGAGTGATGCCATCAACAGCAACAAGAACATTAATCTCGGGGGGGCGGAATCTTTGGTGGTGAATGGACACTTTGGGGGTGGATTCTTGTGGCGATGACCTCTCTTGCTCTTAATAGGTGGAGTGTGGTCACTACAAGTCACCGAGGTTGGGTCAATGATGGATTTCGCCATGGGATGGACAAACGTCCACAGGGGTAGGATCCGAAAGTAAAGCTACAATAACAGCATTCAGAAAAGCAGAGTAACTCACAGAGAGATTGCTCGAGCCGCCATTATCAACTAAGCCAAGAGTATCACGCAAGGTTTCAATGCCCACTTTAACCGCGACAAAGCCAACATCAAGAAGTGAAATTGAACAGCAAGGAAGGTTCTCAATCTCTTTGGAAAAGGTATCGCCCATGTACTCAACCATGGATTAGGGAAGACTTGCCGCAACGAAGGGATTGATGGTCGGCCGAGAATAAGCTTTATAGCGACATAAGACTCTTGTTGGGATGCTAGCTGCATCAGAGTAGATTCACAAGGAAGCTAAGTCTTTCTCTATTCTCCTCTTCTACCATCATTTTTTCTATTTCTAGTCGTTTAACTAATGCTCTGGTTCTTTTGTTTCTAGTTATTTAGATGATGACTTTTGCTTTTGCTACACAGTTTTTTTTATATAGATTGTTTCTTTATTGGGTAATTTTGTTCTTAGATTGTTGGTTTTTCTACTCTGTTGGTATTTTTTCTTTATTATTTCGATTATTATTGCACGTTTCTATTTTTTGATCTTCTTTCTCGATTTTTGAGATCCTTTCTCTCAAATTCTTTGCACTCTATCCAGGTTTTTTTTTTATTTGCTTACACCTAGTTTGGCTTTACCGGCTCCTCCCGGAGTTTTTTTTTTCTTTCGACTTTGTTACTGTTTTTGGATACCATTTGGCTTTTTTCTCACTCTCCTACTCTGTCCTTAGTGTCCTTACTCTTTCTTTCTTTCCTTGTTCCTCGCATGATTTGTTAGGCAACTCTTGTCTCCCTCGCTCTTTTCTCTTCTCTCCCCTAACCTAAGTCTTGCGACCTGTCGTTATCGTTGTTTTTTTCCTTCTACTTGTCTATTGGGTGTTTTTTTGTATTTGTATCTTGATCAAGATTCATCACAGGTTTGCTTTGTTTTCTGCATCTTCCCAATGATTAGACCACCCCATTTTGTTAAAAATTTAGGAGCCATTATTGCCAAATTCGAGCAGAAACTTCCCAATGAGTAGACCACACACATCATTGTCGTATATTCATTCCTTTAAAGGATATTTATGCTTCTTTTGTCCTCACCAGTCTCTTCCCTTCATTACTCAGTCACCAACAGTTTGTCTAGGGAAGTGTGGCAATAGACTACTTCTCCTCAGGGAACAAGGACTCGGCCGAGTCGTCTCCGACTCGGCCAGGTCAGAGTTTCGACTCGAGGGCCCGAGTCGACCCGGATCGGTTCCGACTCGGAGCCGACTCGGTCAACTCGGCCGAGTCTTCAGAGACTCAGCTCAGTTGGCCGAGTCGCTCCGAGTCGGAACCGATCCGGGTCGACTCGACGCCCGTGATTCATGAACATAAAGGGGGGGGAGAGAGGAGCCATTCTCTCTTCGTCGATCTCTCCCCCTCTCTGCGTGTGAGAAAAAATTCCCTCTTCGTCGATCCGCCGTCGTCGTCGTGCCCTCGCTGTCTCGCAGGTACAATCTCTTCTCCCTCGCGTCTCTCTCTCCATCGATCTCTCTCCCTCTCTCTCCCTCTGCGTCTCTTTCTCCGTCGATCTTTTCTCCCTCCCTCTCTCCCCATCTCTGTCTCCGTCTCTCTCCGTAGATCTCTCTCCCTCTCTGTCTCTGTCTCCGTCTCTCTCTCCCTCTCTGTCTCTGTCTCCGTCCCTCTCTCTCCCTCTCTCCGTCGATCTCTCTATCCCTCTGCGTCTCTCCTCAGTCCCTCTCTCCCCTCTATTCTCTCTCCCTCAGTCCCTCTCCCCCCTCTGCGTCTCTCCACTGTTCCTCTCTCTCCCCCTCAGTCCCTCTCTCTCCCTCGGTCCCTCTATCTCCCTCTGCGTCTCTCCTATGTTCCTCTCTCTCTCCCTCAGTCCTCTCTCTTTCTCAGTCCCTCTCTCTTGCTCTCTTCTCAGTCTCTCTGTTTTCAATTATTTGAGTTTAATTTAATTTAAATTAGTTTAGTTTAGTTAAACTTAATTTAGGTTAATTTAATTTAATATAATTTTGTAATTATAATTAAGTTAGGTAATATAATAATTTTATTGAAGTTACGTAATTAATTATTGTGTAGCTTAATCTAGTATAAACTAGTTAATTTAATTTAGTTTAATTAATTTTGTTTTAATTTAGTTAATTTAGTTAACTTTAGTTTTAATTTAATTTAACAGATTTTTTTAAATTTCAGTTTGGCTCAAAGCAACGCGATATTGAATGAAAACATGATACCCCTGTTGGTGGAAATAGAAAACTTGTGAAGTGTAATTATTATGGAAACAATTCCATGGTGGTATCACTAGATTGAAGCAACATATAACGCATGTATCCGATCAGGTGGAAGGATGCTTGCGAGTATCAAAAGAGGTATCTAAAATAATGAGGCATCTTTCTGAAGGTAGCAAAGAAAGAACGACCATAAAATCCAAGAAAGAGCGACTTATGAAATTTTTAAGTGAGAAAGAGTTTTATGATGTGACCGATGAAAATTTGATAATGAAATTAAAAAAGTTGGTGGTTTAGAAGGAGTTGAAATAAGACAATTAAAACAAGTTATGAAAGAAAGTCGTGAAATGACTTGGAGACCGGTAGAAGGTCATACAAGAGATATTGATGGCAGTAGTTCACAGCCTTCAGAATCAGGGATTAATCGTGGATGCGTCGGAGTATTACTATGAGAGAAGCTGAAATTCCAGCTCATGGAATTGATCCTTACATGTTCCCAACAAAACAGAAATCAATCAAAAGCATGTTCTCAACTGAGAATATTAAAATGGTTGAAAAATCTATGGCGAAATTCTTTCACTACAATGCAATACCATTCAAGCAGCTAATAGTGGTCCTTACTACTAAGTCATGATTAATACTATTGCGGAGGCAGGCCCAGGTATAAAAGGTCCTACAGGTACCAGATGACAAACTTTATTTAGAGGAGAAAATGAAAGAAATTGAAGTATGTATTGCTTCAATAAAAACAAAATGGCCGCAATATGATTGCACGATCATGTGTGATGGCTGGAGTTCCCAGAATAGAAAGTTTATTGTTAATTTCATGATTTATTGTGATAGAAGCATGATCTACCATACTTCTAATGATACTACTAATATCTCGAAGACTGCTGATTATATATTCTCGTTAATGGATAAAGTTGTTGATGAAGTTGGTGAAGAAAATATCGTGCAGGTTGTAACAGACAATGAGGCAAGTTTAAAGTAGCTGGTCACATGTTGATGGAGCAAAGAAAATATTTATTTTGGTCTCACTTGCAGCACATTGTATTAATTTGATGCTTGAAGATATTGGCTCTGTGAAATCAGTCAATGAGACATTAGATGATGCTAAGATAATCACATCATTCATTTGCAATAGCCTCCAAGTGGTGAATTTAATGAAGTTATTTACTAGAAATAGAGATTTATTGAGACTAGGTATAACTCAGTTTGCCACCGAGTTTATTTCTATTGAAAGTCTTATTCGCTATGAGTAAGATTTGAAAAGAATGTGTACGACTACCGAATGCGTGAATTAAACAAGGAAAGAGTAGAAGAAGTGGGTGAGATAAGATTTATAATCTTATTCTGACTGACCATGAGGATACTACTTGTGTTAGATTGTCAATGTTATCTACATGAGAAACATATGTCTTTCACCCAACATATTGTCCATTAGTTATTTATTATTGTGACATGTGGACATACGCTATTTGACATGTGATTTCTTGGTCATCATGACTCAAACATCCGCTGATAGAACTTTGTGTAAGATAAATGTATATATTTTGTTCGCTCTTAAGTTACGAAGAAAGAAAATAGAAAACTAGAGAGACGGAGTAATAGATGTGTTATTATCTCCTAAATGCAATTATAGCCAGTGATCACCATAATTATCCTCCTCTATAAAGAGAATCCTAGCTGTAAATATAATGTTAGAGACCACATTGATTGTGCGATAACTTTTGAGATGCTTTCTTTATTTTATTGGGAACCTCAATTGTATAAGAATTGGCCCTAAAGCGATCTTAGAGATAATGTAACTGAAATTGCCCAATGGCGTGAAGAATCCTAGAGCTAAACCTTACTCAAAATGCCCCATGGCATGGCAAGACCTAAAACATTCACTAAAACCTCTTCTCCAATTGCCAGCTTATATGAAAAATTTAACCATCAGATGAGTCAAACCACTTCACTACGATTCAGCTTTCACACAGTAGCACTACAAGAACTCCCAATGAATAACAGGTGACTAGATAATCTATATGCTCCAAACAAAGTTGATTCTATGTACAGATGGAACCAGAAAACTTTCGGCTTATTGCCGGAAAGATAGCAATAAAACAAGTTATAGTGAGCTATAGGCATTTATAGACATTGACAAATTATATCGAAATGGATAAAAGATTATGATTATTTAATTTGAGCAGAAGAAGGTTAAGGTAGAATACCTTGAGGCATCCAAGTCTCTCTGAGGGAGTCCCGCCTCTTCCTGCTGCTAAATGCCGTATTAATCCCAACCACAACAAAGGTCTTCTTCCTTGCTGGCTATATCTCAGCGGCAACAGCAGGGAACCATCTGCCCCGACAACTCTTGGGAGCTGTGGGTGGCAGCCAGCTCCTCTGCAGCGTCGACATCGTCTTGTCCAATAACCTGACACCACTTAAATTCCCGAGTATCCTATCAAAATCCTAAGCCGAACAGAAAGGGGGGGAAGCAAAAAAAAATCCATCTAAAGCACAAATTAATCATTCTACGCACTGAATGGCTTCATGGGTCTTCGCCACCTCTCCATTATGTCCCCATTTTGGCCAAGATTCTAAAGAGAAAAAGATATATCAATTGTAGAAACAAATTTGGCATGAAAACGAAGTGTTTGTGAAAATGAAGGCTGACCTCTTGATGGTGCAATCATTGAGAAGATCTTGTTCCTTCCGTTGCGTCGAGATGAGCTGGCCGTTTGAATCCGAGGAAAACCAGGACCTAAAATCACCGCAAGGTTTCAAAAACAAAACAAAAACCCAATTCAAATTCGATTTTTTTCAAAAGTATTTGCAGTAAAAAAAAAACTACATGTTGCTGAAGAGGATCCGAGGCCGAAGCAGGAAAGGCAAAGAATTGGGATCCATCTCGGCGACAGCCTCCTCTCGCTTCGACCACCTCTCATCTTTTCCCCTTTTTTCTTTAATTGTTTATTGTTTATTTCCCTTGGTTTCTCTCTGCTCTTTCTTCTTTCATTTCTGAAGTTGTTGAATAGAAACAATTTGCGCAGAAGAACGGCTAACTATCAACATTGCAAATTATAATATGGTCAAGGGCGGAGACCGCAAAGTCAATAGCTTCCTTTGGGCCCCAGGCTCACATATAGATTTCGATGGAACTCACACATTTGGGCGTGTTTGTTTCCCCGCAAAACGCTGCAAACGTAAGTCGTAAAACTTCTTTTCCATTTTTCGTTGTTTTGTTCGCTGAAAAATAAGTTACAAAATGCAAATCTTCTTTTCCCATTTTGCAGTTGCTACAGTTAAATTTGTGATCATGTAAATATCACTTTACACTCATATTTTTCACTTGCAGTTGCTACAGTTATTTTGTGGTCATGTAACTCTCACTTGTAGTACACTTACAGTTCAAAAAGTTACTCGATAATCAATATATAATTTAATATTATTAAATATTAATATTTTAAATAGTATTCAATTTCTTATTTAATTATTTAATTATTTTATATTTTAATCTTTAATTCTTTTATTGTTTTAATATTGTTTTAATATTTAATATTTACTATTTAACTTACTAATTTTATTACTATTTTATTTAATACTTTATTATTTTATTAATACTTATTCCATTTTTTATTATTTTATTTAGAGTTAATATTTTATTAATATAACAATATTATACTTTAATATAAAATTATTATATATTTAATTATTTATTTTTTAATATAAAAAATTACTTTAATAAATCATAATATATTTTATTATTATATTAATATTTTATTATGTTAATATTGTAATAATAATCAGTATAATAATACATAATGATAATGTATTATTAAATTATAATTATATTTTATTTGTTAATTTATATTTCTATAATATTACAATAATATTATAATAAAATTATATTATAATAATTTTCAAGTATTTTAATATTATAATATTATAAATATATTTTATTATTTTTGTAAGATTTTTTTATATTATAATTAAATTTATATTATAATAATTTTCAAGTATTTTAATATTTTAATATTAAAAGTAATTTTATTATTTTTGTAAGATTTTTTTAATATTTATATTTATTAGTATTCTTAAAATTTTATTAATGTTCTTTAGATTTTCTTAAATTTATATTATTTATTTAGGTAATATTTTAGTAATATTTTACTATTTATACTAATATTTTATTAATATTATTGTTATAAATAAAATATTAAGATTATTAATTTTTTATCTCAAATTTATTAATACAATTAATTTGCAATAGTAGATTTAATTTAATAGTATTTATAATATTTAAATCACTGCTACAGTTAATTTGTGGTCAATTTTCCACTTACAATTTTACATTACCAACCAAACACCGTAAAACACAATATACTTTACCATTTACACTTACACTTTATCAACCAAACACCATAAAACACAAGATACTTTTCCATTTACACTTCACTTTATCAACCAAACACCGTAAAACACATATATTTTCTCTGCTACAGTTCACTTTTTTCCATTCTCATTTTACGACTTGCGACGTTTTGCAACGAAACAAACAGGCCCAAAAAGTCCAGTTTTTAAAGATTTATAATTATAATTATAGCTAGTGTACATGTCGAGAAAACGACTGATCGGTCAGAGAGGAGGAGGGGAAGAGGAAGAAGGAGGAACTGAGAGAGGAGGAAGAGAAGAAGGTCGACGCTGCTCTCTCTCGCGCGCGCGGATAAAGACGGACAGACGAACAGAGACGGACAAAGTTTCCATATGAGTCACCAGAGAAAAACTCCCTTCCATCGGTTTTGATTATAATAAATAATAACTAGTATACCGCTCTATCAGCGATGGAAACCGACTGTAGAGCGGCGAAGACGGAGGAGGAGGGGGAGGAAGAGGCGGGGGCTCGCTTTCTTTACTGAAGTTGGACAGACAGATGAACAAACGGACAAAATTCGTTGAAGGAGTCATGGGAGAAAGCCTCCCTTTTTGATTGATTTTGATTATAATTATTTACTAGTATACCACCTTGGGCGGTGGAAAACCAACGACAATGACAGGATGAGAGGGAGAGAGGAGGGTGGAGAGGAGAGGGGGAAGCGAGAGAGGGGGAGAGGGGCAAGGAGAGCTAGAGAGAGGGGGAGGGGCAAGAGGGGAGAGAGGGGGAGAGAGGCAAGAGGGAGAGAGGGGGAGAGGCGGAGAGCTGTTAAGATTTGAGCCAAACAAATAGTCCCCATCATTTAGACGTGGGGAGGGTATTGATTATATAAGAATTTGTGCAACTCCATTTAGCATGCCAGTCTTTTGGGATGGTGCTCCAGAGTCCTTCAATTGGTATCAGAGTCATGCCCTAAACTTAGTCGGTACGTGGATGTTCGATGTGTTGATCCCCCAATTTGGCGCAAGAAGGCGCAATAGTGGGCCCATATAAAGCAATTTGACTCGCGAGATATTTAGCAGTAGTGCTCCTATGCAAGGCATGCCGACATCTACGCAGTGTAGAGGAGTGGCCAACTGGACTTGATGCTTCACATAAGGCGTGGCATGTGACACGCATTGAAGAGTTGGATCTCGATCGAGCTTTGGTCTTCTATTGTGAAGAAAGTGGAGCTTGTAGAGAGACTCTTTGTTCGAGGGGGGATTGTTAGGATTGAGTCGAACAAGTAGTCCCACATCGGCTAGACATGGGAGGTCTTGAATATATAAGAATTTGGATAACTCCACTTAGAAGGTTAGTCTTTTGGGATGATCTCCTAAGTCCTTCAAAAGCCAGATAGAGAGGGGGAAGAGGGAGGAGAGGCGAAGCGCGTGAGAGAAAGAGAGAGGGTGACGGACAGATGGAAAAAATTTGTGAAGAAGTCGCGGGAGAAAACCTTCCTTCGATCGATTTTGATTATATTATTATTACAAGTATATCGCTTTGTCGGCAGTTGAAATTGACTAACAGAGCGGCGAGACGGACGTGAGGAAGGAAGGAAAGGAGGAGGCGGAGGGTTAAAGGGGGAGGGGGAGGAAGAGAGAGGAAGGGGAGGGGAGAGAGGAGGAGTGTAACACCAATTCCGCGGGTACAGAGACATTACTGCAACGTATATACATAGGACAGAATTACCTTTACATATATACGTTTAGCATCAGTACAGGCAAGAATCAGAGTACGAAAGTACGCAATGTATTATACATTCCAACTAAAAGTACAATTGCAAAGTTATTATAAAATGTGACATAATATTACAAGCATATTACATCACCAAGGGGCACAAAATATGAATTATAATGAGATATACAAGAATGAATAGTATAAAGGAGCTCATCAGCTACAACAAGGATCTCGAGAGCTGAGCAAGAGAGGCTGGAAAAAAGGACTCCCGATGGTCTACCATTGCTCCACTATGCTACCGCTGTACAACTCTGTCAACAGAAAGTCCACGTGATTCAAACTTTGTTGATCTGGGCATGTAGGTCCAGGGGAGTCAGAAACCTACCCAACGAGTGGTAAGATAAGTGCCAAGTGGCGGGCACAAGTAGACACACGTGTATTGATAAAAATCATGTCGTGAAACAAGACACACATGAGCAGGCAATGAGGCATCAACTGAGTTCATACAACCCGAGTTGACTCCTAAACTAAGAAAATAGCATAAAATCGATGAAACTAAATGCGGGCAAAACCAGTTGTACAAGCTCAAATTACGGCTTCGTGAAACTAGTACGTCGAAGGAATAAACCAAATAAGGAACCTCATATATGTACCTTATATCTCATGTCATCGTAGCCTGAGTTCATACAATCCGAGTAGCAAAATGACACGACAAATTATTAATGAGTATCTATTATTATTACTCGTTTGACCCATACATTTGGGTATGTGTTTCTACCATACGTTCCAACCCATAAACATCCATATATGAGTAAGTCGGGATTGGTTATTGGAAAATGATGTGGAACCCAATGAATGATGTTTACATTAGTTCCCGTGCATACCCGGGACCATGGTCGAGAGTGTTTCAGTTGTTAGCCGAAACTCGCTGCGAAGCGAAGAGGGAAGGATCATATTGGTATCTTGAATTTTGTTCTCTTGCATGCTTCACATCTTCTTAAAGTATTGATAATGATATTTGTATTTTGAAGAAGAGTGTAAATTATTTGGGCTCTACTTTGAGTCAATGTGCCATAAACCACACAAGGTTAGAATCCATGTTTCACAATAAACATGCTCCATATTTGCATGCACGCCCTTCATAGCATACACATGATTCCATGTATGCTAGAGTGTACACTTGTACACATGTGGTCGTACGGGCCACCTGCAAAATTTGTTATGATAGAATAAATGCTTTAAATTTTGCAAGTAAACTTATTTGGGTTAGGAGAGGTACTAACCCTCATGGACCCAAAAAAGTTTGGGTAGTAAGATCCATTCCTATTTTTTTGATATAAGTACAGGCTCTCACACAACGTGGGGGATTTGGTGCCTGGTGGTAGATATGTTTGAGCTCGATGGATACTACATTGGACGCAGCACTATCATGGATGTTTTGGTGGAAGGACCACCATGTTTTAGGAGACTTAGAGACTAGTTCTTCGTTTAGTAACTATCTCTATCTTCTTTATATGTTATATTCATATGCTTTTAAAATTGAATATTTTTAGCATATCTTGGTTTTCATGTTCATTATAGTTAAATGCAATACTATTAGACTTGTGATATACATATATAGTATTTGAGATACACTCATGTTTATATGAATTTATATCTTTTTATTCTCAATTATTGTTTAGCTATTGTGTATATCTTAGTGTTAATAATACTTACATTTACACTAATAATCATATTGTTTCATCTTCCTGTTTTGTTATTTTTGTGCGTAACATATTTTGATTACATGTTTAGATGTAATTTCATTTAAAACTTGTGTTTATACTTATACAATTAGTGAGCTACACTTGATTCTTATGTTTGTGTGCTTTATTGCTTATGTGTACTCATTACATATACTTGTATAATCTAGTTCTGATGATTCTTATATTTATACTTGTACTCCTATGCTTGTTTTTATAACACTCTTGACATGTTTTGTTTTTAAATGAGAATGTGTTTAGCTTCATGTATATGTAAATTTTGTCAAAACTACTTGATATACATGTTCTATCCTTGAGTCACTTACATTATATGCCATATATTTTCTTGTGGACTCACTTCATGCTTGGGATAAATATGTATACTTTAGTTTTGATATACACACATATTCCTTGAAGTTTATATTTGCATCCTTTATATGTTCTTGATAAGTTTTGATGTAAATAAGATTTTTCATAAATTATGTTTCCATGTTTATGAAAAAGAATTTCATTTGTTTCGATTGAGCTATTTGACTTATCTCCATGCATTTGTTGATTACATGATTTTTTGTGCACTCTACATCATTTGTTTACTCATGATTTTTGATTCATGAGCATATATGTGTTCATTGATATTTGAGTGTCAATTATTGTGTATTAGCATATTTTCATGGGATATATATATGTTTTATATTTACTTGAAGGATTTCGTACTAGTTCTCAAAAATTATTTTAAACTAGTTCTTTATTATTCAATTGGTAGTGCTTTCAACCTATGCTAAAATATCGTCAAAAATTATTTTTAAAAACTTTTACCTTAAAAGTGCGGTTGGTGGAGCGACCATGCCTCGTATGCTCACATTGTATATCTTTTTAAAATGTGTATGATAGGATGGATGTTATGAGTTATGCATGATTTATGATATTTCATTTTTTGTATACTCATATTTTCTTATATATGTATGCATCATATTTCAATTGGTATTTGAATTGATCATACATACATATATATGATTTGTGCTAGATTAACAATGTTTATTATATTATATATTATTATATATATATATATATATATATATTATAATATATATATATATGTTTTATAGCAAAAATATTTTTATGCTAAGCTTGATTTACTTCTAAATGTTAATTGGTATCTTTATAAGCTTATGCATTGATTTTATTGATATTTCAAAAAGGGGGAGAACAAATCTTGATTTTATTTTCAATCGGTATCTTACTCCCACTCTTGTTGAAAAAAACATTTTGTTTAGAAAATGCTTATATTTTCAATATTGGTATCAATTATTTACAATAGGTATCTATATTGCAAAATGGTTTAGAATTTAAAAAGATTGATATCATGGATTATTTACTTTCAATTTGTATTGTTTTTATATGATATCCATGTTGTTTTTCAATTGGTATATATTTTTTTGTATCAAAATATTTTCATTTTTCACTTTAAATTGGTATATTTTTTTTATTTTCTGCCGGTATATGTTTTAAATTGATCTTTTGCCCTTTGTCAATGATTGACAAAAAGGAGGAGAAATATTAGTTTATGTATGCATGTTTGAATGATTTTAATGTTTATATACATGTTTTTATGTTTTATGCATATATATATATATATATTATATATATATATATATATATATATATATATTATATATATATATATATATATATATATATATATATATATATATAATATATGTATATATATTAGTTATGTATGCATGTTTGAATGATTTTAATGTTTATACATGTTTATATGTTTTATGCATATATATATATATATATGTATATATATGTATATATACGTATATATATGTATATATATACGTATATATATGTATATATATACGTATATATATGTATATATATAAGTATATATATATGTATATATATACGTATATATA